>JAVSCE010006023.1:0-95285 GCA_032199065.1 Smutsia gigantea | reverse complement strand
ATTTCTTCACTGATAAACTGGTAAACGTATTGTTAAATTTGTGTTTATAATGATATAAAACAAATCACTCAGAATAGTGCTTGGCAAATAGTGGAGTACAGTAAATGGTAGCTGTTATCTTTTTATCCAAACCATTTGGTTATTTAATCCTGACAGCTGTCTCATTAGGTAAGGACAACCAAATGCATTTTATACATATGGGAACAGGTTCAGAGGGTGAGGTAGCTGGGTCACGATTCCAGTCCAGTTCTCTGACTTCCACGCCCATGCTGTGTCTACTACTCTAATCCATGTTTTTCTCCTCCTTGTTACTCTTCCCACTCCCATGCCAAATGAAGGCAAAGACAACACAAGAAAAAAGCCAGAGTAAAAGAAAAAAATGGGGCTCTATCAGTGTTTCCTGAAGGTTCACTGTTTTTCTAGAATGAAAATCATTTAACAATCCAAGGGCACCTTCTTCTCCTACCAAAATATTCTTAGTTTTGACTTGATGGAAAGTGAAAATCTTCCCACTACAATTAGTTTTCAGAACCACCACTAGGACAGAAAGTGGCAAACCACCACCACTGGTGTTCTAACAAGAGGACTAAATGTGATTCATTCTTTGGAATAAGAGATGTCCAGAGATATTCAGATACCCTGAATCCAGTGTAAACTACCGGTGAAAGACCAGAATAACATCATGTAATAGGATGGTGTTTGGGCCTAACATGTCATTAGAATCAAGACTTCTTTCATTTAGATATTTAGATATTTAATGGAAGATATTTTAAGCTAATAGGCATTATTTGTCAGGAGATACTTTAAAATTCTGACATTATATGCAGTCCTCAGAAAATAATAATTACATAAAGAAGAATAGCAAAAACAAAAATGAAAAGAATTGAACTGTAACTTCCCTTCTTTTCTATAGTTCTTAAAGGGTAACTTAGGTAACTGATTTCTAGTGCAACAGAAAGAATCCTGTCTTCCGAGACATCCATCACTTCTAAAATTTCTTTTCCGAGCTGTATGAAAGAGTGAAAACTTATGCTGATATAAACTCTTTTAATCAGGTTTGTATTTCCTTCATACAAAACCTTTTAACATTTTAAAGGGGAGAGAAAGACTTTTCTGTAGCAAGACTGAATAAAGAATGATTTACAATTAGTGCTTGGCAGCTCTTTGATGTATGACTGACTTCTATGTAGGACAGCAGTTGCCCTTGGTGGGGGCTGAGAAATGGGTGGAATAATGATGCAAACGAAGCACAAGAGGGCTGTCAGGGCTGTGGGGGTGTCTTCTGAACTGGGGGTACAGATTACACAAGTGTATTCACGTGAGGAAATGTACCAAGTTGCACACTCATAATCTGTACATTTTCCTGCATTTACGTCATACTTATCCAATATTTACACTGAAAAAAATTGACTTCTGGACACAACCTCACAGCCATTTGTCACAACATAGGGAATAAAAGCAAATAGAAGCAAATAAAACAGGCATCTTCTGACTCCTTACAGTCCTACCCCAGCCTGGTAGGTGAGCACCAGCATGTGCTACACTCTTTTTCAGCATTCTCCCTGAATACACGACCTGCTTTCAGAAAAGCAAGAGTCCATTTAAACGGAAGTTCCTATGGGTAGGTAATGGTTTGACCCCTGATCCCACTGCACAATTGTTCAGATTCTCTAATGGTTTCCCTGCAGGGTTCATTTACCAGTTCTGGGTCAAAGACCAACATGCCATGAAGTCAAGGGTCGGCACAAGGAATGCTTGACGCATTTGAAAATAACTGTACTACAAAGGCACATTTCATCAATTAGAGGCAATTTTTAAATTTAAAATAAAAGGAAGTAGAGAACACAGTGTTGTCATCATTTACATTAATAAATTCAAAGGCATACATACACATATGGAATATGTCCCAATCACAGAACCGGTAACATCCAAAACCAAAGTAGTTCTAGCTTTAAAAAAAAAGGCAATTTTACTTTATTAGCTTTAGTAGTATTGTATTTGAGAGCATTTTCTAATTCTCTCATAGATTTTCCTTTACATTTTCACTAATTTAAACTTTGAAAAAAACTTATATCCCTCACGACTTTGACCACCATGGTAATGATGGATTAAATAGTAACTTAGAAATGTAAATTTCCCAAACATGAAAAAATGAGGCTTTGATAATCTTTTTGCTTAAACACTACTTTATTCTCTTCACATACATAACCAGAACTACCTGCAAACAATTTTTGTTAAAGAAATTACGTCAGAATAGGTTGTAAGTTGGTGCAAAAGCTCTGTTTGGACTTAAAAGTGGAGTAACTTTTAAGAACTGAATTCAGTTCTTAAAAAAAGAACAAAAGACAGTAATTCTCTTTAGTGTTTGTATAGAAGAGGAAAGAGAGAAGACTCCAAGAGAAAAAAAGGGGTAGGGACAGGGAAGAAAGGAGACAGCTTAAGAGGAAAGAGATAGGGGGTGGGGAGAAGGGACAGAGGCAGTCACAGAGAGACTGGCAACTTCACGTGGAAGGCAGGGTGTGAGAGAGGAGATCACACCAAGGTCAGTCTCTAAAGTGCAATCCAACCAGACTGGTAGCCAGGATGCGGGGACAGTGGGCATGACGCTCTTCTGGCTAACAGCGGCTAAGGAAGCATTTGGAAGTCTTTTCTATGAATCCAGTCAGCACTGTACCCTTTCCACTTGACTACTCCATGGACTGAGTTACAAGTACTCATGGATGAGAGCTTGGAAGAGCAAAAAATTAAAGCAAAGTCTTCATTGTGAGCAACAATACACTCAAAACAAAGAAATGCTAGGAAGACTATCTCTACATCATTAGAACAATATAGCCTCTAAATGTTTTATTTTGCTCTTTAGTATTACAGATGGACACAGCTAAATGAGCTTTCTGGAGAAATGGGCTGTAGAATCTCAATGTTTATAAACACATAAAAAACAGTTATTACTGTTCAGCAGAAAGCAGATATATGTAGTTACTTTAAACAGTAAGGTCACCTCCTAGGCCAGCAATACTTTCCTACAACCAAACCAGCTGTACTGACCTATCTGAAGAAAAACTTTATCAATCAAAGGAGAGGCTGATCAGTATTAGAAGCAAAGAAAAAGAAGAATCACAGAGGTTCCACTAGACAAAGCTGACAATGGGAGAAGGAATTAAGGCTAACGGCTATCTAAGATAATTGTGTAATAATATAGTATGGAAAATAGCATGGAATGTCCACTGTGGAAATGAAGGTGCCTGGCTATCTTAGTCTGATATTACAAAATATTCAAATTATGTAACCATCCCACATTCTGATATCATACCCACAAAGTGACCCCTTCCTGTGGAGGTCTGCCAGCAGGTGGTCAGTGGTGTTCTCCAGAGAGACAATTCATCAAGTCTTGGTATCTTCCTGGTAAAACTGCTTTCTGAGCTTTGCACAGAATAGAGAATCAGGCCTTGGACTTAAGCACATTTGCTGAAGTAATGTCGCCCTGTCATAAAACCATAAAGAACTAAAATAATCCCTGGTAACAACATGCAGGCCATTGGAAGTTCTACAAGGTGTAGGTCGTTGGCATTAATGCCACACATGAGCAACCATTATAAGTAAAACAGGCAAGTTGATTTCTTAGAAGTACATTTAGTAAGATTTATTTTTGTTGTTAATATATAAACACTAATAATGTATAAATTATGTATTAATATTGATATAGTGATATTATAAATAACTGTAATTTTAAAGTATTTTATAGACATTTTATAAACTCACAAACACCTGATGTTAATATATTGTTCTCCACAGACTCCAATCTTACAGTAATGCTGAATTAAATTCACTTTGTACAGACCAATCATTAATAGCACAATGACCTAAAAAAAATTTCTAGCAAGAGACCAAAATGGCCCCTATAAAAGCATCTTGGTGGAGTAAAGCACTGGCTTTTAATTACTAGCCATGTGTCCTCCAATACCCAACCATCTAACCTCTGAGGCTATTTTTTCATTTGTGTACCACCTGCCTTTTAGGATAGTGTTTTACAAGAAAAAGCATGTGTAAAGTGCTCTGACGAGTCTCTGGTATTTGCTGGTTGCTCATTAAAGGTTCATTCTCTTCTCCTGTCCACCCTTACCCAGTACTTCCTGCTGCCATGAGAAAATGACTGGTGGCTCATTCACCTGTACCAGTAGATATTCTGTTGTAGGCACTGAAGCACTTAGATTCAAAAGAAGAGCCCCCATATGATCTACTAGATTCTTTAAACTCAAAGTGAGGACGATCCAGTTGGACCCAGTCATCCCTATTCTGAAATGAAACTTATTTCTTTAAAATATATTTTAAAACATTATAAGATTAACAGATTCTCTGAATAAAACAACAAACATCACAGAAGGAGATGAGAGAATCGTGTTCGGACCAGTTACCAGTTTCTCATGGGATACCCCTTTCACATACTTTTATGAACATAGCAGAGAAAACTGTAAAACCAAACTCATGTCTACAGCAACTTACAGCAATTAACAGAAGGAACAATAGAAATGTAGGAAAACATAATAGCAAGAGACCTAAAGTGGTAGTGCTGGATTTGGCAAAGGAGATTGTTATCATAACTGCTTTGTCAAACATCTAAGTATCTCCAAAAAGGGACAGTACACATGGGCTATCTTTAGCTCCTTTCATATATACTGCTTCACTTTTCTCACTGCAAACTCAGTATTTATTAGCTGCTGGAAAAATTTACTATGGTGTCTCTCTCATCAAAATACTTCTCTACCTACGACATGTTGTGGATTTGGGAAGACTATAGCATGGGCACTTTGATTTAATTGTCCTTAACTGGATTGCCGACAGAACAAAGACAAATTTTACAAGTGAAAAAGTGTAGAAAGGATTTAATCAATTATCTTTTTAATTTCTGGATATCATTTAAGGACTGGCACAGAGTAGATACTCTGTGGATGGATTAGGCTTTCCAGATAAGATACAAGAACCCAGTTAAAATTGTATTTCAGATAAACAACAAATAATTTGTTATAGTTAAGTATCTGCCATGCAGTATTATTGACATACTTAACCCAGATTAGCTGGGTGATCCGTATTTTATTTTTCTGAACCTGGAAACCCTCAGGTAGATGGGTGGAAAACTTCTAATAACCAGGAGTTAAAATACCTCAACCTAATACCCAGATCTACCATCAGCTGCATGATAAAAGTATGTTCATAGAAAGTATGTGAAAGTTAGCAGATGACTTAACCCCTTAGTGCTTGTATGTTAGTCTGTATGGAATGGGTATGATACCTGCCACAAATACCTTACAGGGTTGATATGAGACTTAAATAATAAGACTGCAGCAAAAGCAACTAGAAACACACATACATATATGTGCTAGGTACTACTCCAAGGGCTTTACATGACTAATTCAATCTTCACAATTTTTGAGGTATTTGCTATTGCCTTTAAAATCTTACTATTATATAGTCTCATTATTTAAACAGCTAACAGTGTAAATTCAAATGCAGCTAGGCTCTAGTCTATGCTCTTAAATTTCCTGCTATCAAAATAAAAGTATGATAAAATGTATACAAAAAGATACACAAGTAAGAGATGTTCTTAATGTAAGGAATTAGAAGCAATTGAACTATGGCAAAAATAAATAAGATTATCTCAGTTGGGGGATTGCCTGAGTAAAGTGCTACAGGAGAGACACAGCCTATCTCTCTGCTGCTCAGTGGCTTCCTTCTGCAGCTTGGGGTGGGGGCGCTCCATGGTCTAACATTTTTTAAGGCTAAAAGAAAGGCTAAAAATGAAAAAGACCAGCAGCTCCATGGGGAAGAAGCTGTAAAAGATCATTTATGAGTTAACTAACCATACACGGACAAAATTAACCTTGGTGTGGACAATGGATTTGTTGAGATGGAAAGGAAGGACAGAGCTCGGAGAAGCAGTGAAGAGTAAACTGGCAGGGGGTTAAGGACTGAATCAAAATGTGTAAAATAAGCCATAAGTAGATATTTATTACCATCTCAGGATTGTGAATCCACGCTAAGGCAGCACGGTGGGAATACTGAATATGATGAGAAAATGGGAGAAATAGAAAAGTAAATACTTCAGATTTTGCTGTAAGGATATTAAGATGCTTTTAAAATAAGTTTAAATCTATATTTGTAACCAGGTTGAAACTTTCAGTTGTGTGTGAATTTGTGCTTAATATAAAGTATTATTTTAAGAAAAATTACTACTGAAGCAATGAATATGAGAAAACGATTTTTCTTCCAGTGACCATGGACTTTGGGATTTTACATTTATTGATCCAAGTATGTAATGCACGTGTTCATATAGATATAGAGTATTTGATAAATAATTCTTTTTACTCCAGGTTATTACCTGGTCTTAAAAGATATACACATGCATACTGTGTACTATCATTAAGTAAAAGCTGAACATTCTCTGCTTTAACACATTTGTTTCTGAATCCAAAGCTGAACTGTACTATACATAATTTACTTCAATAGCTGTTTTTATCAACTGATCGGTTGTCTTTACAGATGTGAACTTATCAGGGTCCTATTTAGTGTTAGTATCTAGACAAGGAGTTGGCAGCAAAGTTCCTGTTTTACTAATTACATTCTTTTCCAAAAATTCACTGCCTGGGTGTCCAGGTAATTGCAATTAAGTCAGGAATCTGGTAACTAGAAATTCAAGTGCCCTGCCAGGAACAATACACGTCCCTTGACGTGCTGCCCACAAGGCCTAACACACTTGGAAAGGACAGACGCTGATGTGAAGTGGCAGTGTGGATGCTGATTAAGCAACAGCGCTGAAATAAACTTATCCCCTCATTGTTCTCCCTAAAACCAAATACACTGTATCTCATGTAAACTCCTACAAAGGACTTTGTGAATTCTGAGACACATAGGCAAAGCAGAATCACTAATACTCTAAAAAGGTTGTGCTCTCCCTCACAAAATCTTTCCAGGCCAAGAACAGGACTTCAAGGCCACCAGGTCCAGCCAGGCAGCAGAGTTGGGTGGAAGGAAATTAAGGGTCACTTGTGTTTTGCTAATCATTTTATCCCCAGGCTTTCCACAGGGCCAGCCCATTGAAAGCGATTAATAAATGTTGAATGAACTAGTCTGAGAACCTGTCAACACTCATTTCAGAAAACTTTTTGTAAAACACAAGGACAAACGTTTCTTTCACTTACCATCTGACTAATTGTCATTAAATTAACCGGACCATATCTTCAACAAACCTCATATTTTATGGTATACTACTGAATATTTACAAACAGATTCACTATATAATGAAGGTTTCAGGCAGGAAAGCAAAAACCAAATGTGTAACTTTTAAACTATCTCTTTAAAAAGCAATGGCTTAGTTTGGCTGATTATTTTATCTAAACCATTTTCTAGCTAATGGAGTAATTTTACCACTTTCTTTTATTCCTGACATCTCGTAAACCTATTATATAACAAGCTGCTACAAATGATAATGTAAAACTTTCATTTATACAACTTACTATGTTTCAAGCACTTTCACATTTTCTCATTTGATTCTAAAAAGCTAAAGAACACAACTAACCAAAACACCCTCTCCAAAGCCAGTTTCTTTCTTATATGAAGAGATACTGTTGACAAATTAATCTTTCTTTTTTTAAAACAAAAACTCACTTGCAAGCTGTAGTACCTTTGGTTATACTTCATCATGTTGGGACATGATGAAACATTTAGGCAAGTGTCCAAGGCTGTCCAACCTCTTTCCTATAAAAGTCATTAGCCCCAGCCAAGTCTGTCTGTCTGTTCCTGCCTGTCTGTGATATCACTCTCCAGTGGCATCAAGTTAAATACCATTCAAAGTGTATCACCCCAGATGACACTGTATTTTCCTCTTACGGAGACTTCTTATATCATAACCACTTAGCACCTGTCATGTGCTATGCAGCCCAACTGCTCCGACTGCAATGGCAGCTCAGTGAGAGCTGGACCTATGTCTCACTAATCCTGGTGTCCTCAGACGAAGTGAATGAGACAAGAATCTGTGTCCAACAGTTGTGTCCTCTCTGATCACAGACTTACTCCTATTAAACATCATGTCATCAGAAGGGATGGCTGCCAGAATGGAAGAAAATAAATAACCTAGCACAAGGATCAGCATAAAGTAGGTCAAGAAATATTTGAAATAATACTTTAAAGAAAAGCCTGGTGTCATTCAGGTAGGCACCTGAGCATATCTTAACTTCCTAGCCCTACTGGAAGTGAGGTGAGGGTGTGGTATACAGGAAGCCATGGGATCAGATGGAACAAGGACTGGGCCATTGTAGTTTGTGTTTAAGTAGGTCTTGCCATACTATGCCTCTGCTTTTCTTAAATGCTTTATAGTCACACACAGTACCCAAAAAGTAAGAATCCACAGAATACTCAACTAAAACTCAAAAAGCTCTGCAAGAGGAACAAAATTAATTAATTTTCATGCAACATTAGTAATTCTTCTGTTAGATTAGAAAACCATCCAATTATAGTTATGGAGTACGTTGTCTATCAGATCAACCATATCTAAAATTAACCCTTCTGAACTTTAAAGTCTACACTCAAGTGTAATAAATATTCATTGTTTTTTCAAACTAAAATATACGTCACATTTTCAAAATCTAGGTAACTCTAAAACATTGTAGATTTGCTTTGCATCTGCCTGTTTAAATTTTTGGCTCAAAGGAAATCCGATACCAGGATTCAAATCAAGTTTATAGAAATCCTATATTTATTTAGGATTTTACAATATATACATAGTTTTCTAATAATTGTGAAAGGAATCAAGTGTTGGCACAGAAATTTGAAACATTTTTATGTGGGTACATAATTTTAAGAGAATAAAATTGATTAAAAAAAAGACAAAAGATAATTCAGACTTTTTTATAGATTATTTCTGGGCTTGATCTGCAGAATTTGTGGGAAAATTATGTAATTATTTAAAAATTAAAACAAAAGTAAATTTCATGAGCCAAGTTTTTCCTTACATGCTCCAAAAATGATTAGTCCAATTTGAATGTCAAAATGATGACTTTTTAATATATTAAGAGAATTTCGTTTCTTTAGCATTTCAAATCTATAAAACTAACCAGAATCACCAGACTTCATTTTCTATAATTGGCATGACTGAAGATTCCTGAGCTCACAACCAAACATTACTTACAGGAACAAGAAATTGAGATCATCAAAACCTTTCAACAGAAGCACCAGAAACAAAAATACAGACCGTTCTCCACCTACCCAAAAGGTACATCAACTGCTCAGTAAGATTCTATAGTAAGAAATTACTTCTCATGTTCTGTAGCAAAACCTCAGGAGCTAACAACATGAGAAATAAAACTGCTGTTATGATAGACAGCCCTGTTAAAGGTGCTTATCATTTATTTTCAATGTTGTCAGTCAAATATGTTCTATTATATCCCACTTTCATTTTTTCCAGAACTGCATTTAAAAAAAATTCAGTTAAGGACACTTTGAGTTCATGTAGAAAAAAAACTTTTAATCTCTCAAATATGCTAGCACATGTGAATCATTAGCTGACCTGCGATGACCCGATGATGTCCAGGCCCTGGTGGACATTCTCTCATGACTCCCTCCTCTGGAGTATAAGACTGTGGATATGACAACACTCTGGCAATTATATTACATCACAGGGCCAAAGGGATTTACAGGTGTGATTAAGGTCCCTAAGCAGTAGACTCTGAATCACTACAAGGAGATTATCCTGAATAGACCTGACTTAATAGGTGGGAGAGATGCAAAACAACTTCCTGCTAGCACAATGTTGTGGAAAGGGCCCTGTGATGGGGAATCACTCATGGTTGATGTCCAGCAAGAAAGTGGGGACCTCAGAACTAGAGCCACAAGGAAGTGAATTCTGTCAACAACCAGTGAGACTGGAAAAAGGCCTGAACTTCAGGTGAGTCCACAGCTGCAACATACCTTAATCTTTCCACCTTGTGAGACCTAAGCAGAGGACCCAGTAACGAGACTGCTGGCCAATGGAAACCCTGAAGTATTTAATAAATTAAATTTGTGGTAATTTGTTATTCAGCAGTAGAAAACTAACACATTAGCAATTTCCCTTTCCTTTCAAATCTAACCAGAGGGCACCTGTAAGAATTTTTTAGTTTTCCTTGTTTTACAAGTCAGTCTTCCATCTTTATCAAGAGTGTTATAATTAAACTTAAGGAAGACAAAAGATTGCAGGGAGATATTATGGTGAGCACTAAAGGCTCAAAATTTAAGGTGATTATTTACACTTACATTTTATTAAAAAAAAAAATTTGAGTAGCTATTCCCCAAGGGTGCTTTGGGCAAGTTCTACAGAATTTATATGACAAAGACAAAAGTACTATCTAGTGACAAGAAGAACATCAAAACCATAAAATAAGAAAGGTAAATGAATGATTATTTGCTAGTAAACTAAGTAACGACCATATCCTTTCTAGTAGCACATTACTGAGGACCTGGCTTGATGCAGAAGGAAATAATTACTTGCTATTTCTTAAGGAAATTAAATGGTTGTAGAGAGGACAGCAAGGGAAAGCAGTGAAAGTAGCCTCCATGTCCACACGGCAGAAACTGCCCACCCTCCACCTGATGTACAAGCTGCATGTGCTAATGAAGCCCTCAGCCCTTCATTACCTCCTGACGCCTGCTCAAGGCTGGAGTGGAGGAGGCCACTCCCCAACAGCCCTTCTAATTCTCTGCTCAAGTCGCTGAGGCGTTCGTTTCCCAACAGTTACCTGTGTTTCCCCCTCAGCATGTTTATGGCACATGTTCCGCCCATTATAACCTGAATAAAATATGGAACCAAGTGATGTACAGATGTAAAAGAGGGTGTCAAAAACCCTGACTCTACTAGAAATAAGTGAATTGCTAAAAATTGCTATACAATTAGGTATGGCTGGGACAACTCTAACATAGATGGAGGGGAAGGAACACATCTGAGATAGATGGAGAGGAAGGAACACAATGCACATTTATACGTTTTGTATTAAAATAAGATGAATAATATATGAGTCATATTTTTAACCATTTGTGTTTTAACCAACTTGAGCACCCACACTTGTACTAGGGACACGAGTGAGTAGGCTGATATGTGGTTCTTCTCCCGTGCACAGCTTAATGTGTACGACTATTTCCCATATTCCTTGCTCGTTAGGCAAGAACCACCTCCAGAGGCATAGAAGAAAATGCCGCAGATTAGGAGCAAGGAGATAAAGAGTTTAATGACTCAGCTGTCTTCTCATAAACTTCACTTCCTACCTTTATAACACAAGCGAAAAGGACTATATAAGCTCTCAAGTCCCTTGTGGCAGTAATTCTATGTTCATATTTTAAATTATGACGTAACCATGTCTTTAAAAAACATTGGCTCATCACCATAAAAAAGAAAACCTTCAGTCAGACAATAGGGATATTAAAAGATGCCAAGGAAATTAAGAAAGTTAGTTCTATGCTGCTTCATTATTACAAATTTCAGTTGTAAATCAAGAGTATTTCCAAGGAGAAGAACTTAATCTAAGGTAAAAGAATGGTGATATCACCATTCCCAAGCACACAACTGTGGAAAGGAACAATTTCGTGCTATTGTAAATCAAATTTACAGGGAGACATATTACATCAAGTAAACAACCAAACTCACAAACATGATTTTTCTGACCATATTAAACAAAGCAAAACCTTTCAAACTAAGGATCTTAAAGAAAAAAATCATTGTCATATTCAAGCAATGATGATTATAGGCCAAGATTCAAGCATACTGTCTCAGGGCTGAATAATTGCCTAGTAGAAGGAGAAATAGTAACTTGCTCATATATTTTTTTAAGTCGTACAAAATTAAATGCGTTTGTATACTATTCTTTTTATCGACAAGAAAAAAATCAAGACACTGTGTCTGCAAAGTGCTGCTGTCATCCTTCCTTACCGAGTCAGCTCAGTGTGGTATGAAATGAAACGTATTTTAAATTGGTAAACTAAAGCTTGTAAAAACTGTTCATAGGTACTGTTGATCATTATAAGTTGCTGTGTTTGTCCTTTGTCCATTTAATTTTAAGTTCTTTGAGGATGTGTATTTCCCTTTTAACTTCTACTTTGCCTTACAAGATGTTCTGTAGAAGGAGCTCTTCATATTTTATCTGTCTGACATAGTTAGGAAGGAACAAGAATTTACTGTGGAATTCCATGAAGGATAATGATGAAAAACATCCGTAAGGAAACTTCACTTTGTTTCAGAAGGAATGTGCAAAAGAGGTGCCGACTGTATCAGAGGAAAGCGATCAGCTTCACCAAAACTTATTTGAGTAGCGAGTATAGCATCTGTCTGCAGCTGACATCTATTCCAATAGGCATGCTTTATTCTAGACAGATCCATTACCATTCAATAACCTGGTTGAAAGCTATTCCCTGATAAATTCTGCTACACCAGACGAGTCACACAGGCTCGGAGAGGCTGGTCTGTCTGCAGATAATTCGACAATATATGAGGGTCATTTTCTTCATTTTACAGAAAATACAAGTTCTGCTATTCAACCTGTATTCCTATTGCTTCATCTACAAGCCAAAACCGCACGTTTGGGGACAACACTTTCCTACATCATTATCTGGTGAAGTACGATGTATGTGAAAGCCAACAGTGTGTGCAAGGCCTCAACCTTCAGTCTGCAACAGTCCTTTTCTGTGAACTGCTGCCCTGTCTGTATTTTCAAAGTAATTACCATGAAGTGCACAAAATGAAAATAAAGCAAAACACTAACATCAAATCATAAATAACCATGCAGACTACAACCGAGTATTTTTAAATAACTTTTGATAAATAGAGATATAAAATTATAGGTCTGACAAAAGGAAACCATATGAAAGGGAAAATACTATTCTTTCCTTATTTTTTCCCCATAAAAATACTAATACCTAAGTGTGCAGTGTATGAGGACTGTACCTGAAAGCCTTAGGTCCTATCATTCAAGAATTAGCTATACACTCTCCCCCTAATTATATTATTACATTCTTCTAGTATTATAAATAATCTTGGGGGTTTTTTTTTGGCCTTTCTCTGCCTGCATTTATTGAAAGATACACAGGCACAAGAAATCTAGATACCTCTAAGCTAACATTCAAAAGATACAAAGCATGAAATTCAGATGGATTGCATATTACATTTCACTGTTATCTAAACACAGTATGAATTTAAGAGGTTATAAATTACAAATATTATCATCTCAAATGAAAACAATTCTTTTAACAATAGTTTTTGCTTAATATGAGAATCTATTGTATATTCTCCTTCTGGTTATTATTTACTGAACTCTAAACTGCATTTTTTGTTAATATTTAAATTGATAAAGCAAGCTGCCTGGATCTGGTTTCGTTGTGCTCATTTCTATCTGCTGCTTTAGTTTAAGGCACATTTTCCTTTATTTCTCTTTTCCACAAGCCATAAAAAAACTCATTTCTAATTCATCCGTTCGTTCAGCTTAACCTCTCTTCTCAGCAATTAAAGCACTCTGCGCATCCCTCATCTATCACACAGCCAGCTAAATAATGCATTGCGTCCCCCGCTCATCTTTTATCATCCCAAATGACAGGTATTAGCATATCTCCCCAGTCAATTACAGTGCAGCAGAATAATCACAGCATAATTGGGCGAAAGCCACTCTAATCACCAACCCTGCAAACTCGCAGAATAAAAACTGAGTGGCAGTTCAGACAGGCCTTGCTCTTGTCCATGATTCTAGCCAACAAGCCTGGCAGATCTCCATTTCCTTCCTTTTCAAACTCATCCTTTAGGGAGGTCAACCTCGCCATACGTCCTATGTAAAAGAAAAGAATGTGCACACACATGGACACAAGCGTGAATCATCTACAATATGCACATGGTTTATTAATACCTGTGATTCTAGATGTTTGCACATACTATTAAATAGCACACAATGAAAAATTTCTGTGTACCAGAAAAAAAAGTCATTTCATGAATGTTATATGTCATTAGAAGTTCTATCTCATGACTCATATTAAGGTAAAACAAAATATTTAGTATTTTATAAAGGTTACTTATTTCTATCAAAAAATTGAAGCCCTTCAAATGTCTACATCTTCTGTAGGTCAAAAATCTAGATTTTTCTAGCTTCTTTCCAAATTACTGAATTACAAGAAATATTTTTTAATTGATGACCTATTATTATTCTTACACTGCAGTAGCATATAATAATTTAAAAAAAATTATCATATTAAGTATAGGTCAACTCATTAAGACAACTGAAGAAAACAAGCTTACGCTTTTATAAAAGAACTAAAATTTAAATGGGACAAAAATAGGCATATAATGTGAGAAACTTAGAAGATAAGTACAAACAAGATATAAATGTATTTAAAAATGTTCTCGAAATTTCTTTGAAATTACTTTTAGAATACTTTCTATATAAGATTATTGATTTTAACACAATATTTAAAGTGCGACATCCAATCTAGGCCTATATCCAATTCTCATTTTAAATAATATGTATTCACATTTGCTACTACATTCTTCACTTCCTCTCCACCTCAATGCGATACAAAAAAATCATTCTGAAATGAAATCTTCATTTGGAGAAGAGTGGAGGGGGGTTAAGAGGAATTTCTTATAAAAACACACGTGGCTTCATAGGAAGTAGCCAATTAAGTGTTTTAAACTGCCATGTATAGCTAAAAGTAAATGACATTTCTGTAGGATTTAATTCACTCTATTGCAGTCACACAGAGTCCCAGTGTTCCCTTACTTCTTCTCCCTCCCGCACATTCTTCACTCCAAAGGAAAGACGCCAGGGTGGCGCTCTGGCCTGACAGAAGGCTGCCCCCTCGGCCTGAGGCCAGCATCACCAGGGCAGAGCAGGCTCGCTGGGCAAAGTGGGCAGCGAATCCCAGCAGCACATCTTGGCATCTGGTACACTGGGACCACAGTCGCATGGGGGCTACGGCTACGCACAGTGAGGGGATCATAACGTGGTGAGACCTGCTGAGTGACTCCATAGTAGCTACAGCACCAACAGAATTCAGAAAAATATGAAAATAGGCAATTATCGCACCAAAGCAAACAAAGCATATTTATTCCTTTTATTATTTAGAATTTGTGAGATTTCCAGCCAGAATTCTGTCAGACAATTCAGTCCTCCAATATACACAAAGACACTTAGGCAATTATAGTATATCAGAAACCCAACTGCCAAAAGACCAGAGTAAAAGCAGAATTTAGACACAACAAAAAGTCTTCCAGACTTTTTATTGCTTCCCAATCCTGTTATTTTAAAATTATAATATGAAATGTTTTATTTGCATTATTACTTCAAGAACTCTGCATGTATTTTTGTTGGCGTATCTTCACAAATGTACCCACAGGATACATTACTTCAGTTGTAAAATGGTAATTTTAGTGCTTATTGGGGAATATCTGTTCCAAGTATTTATCAGGGATACATCTGGTATCCAGGTATTAATTCAACAGGTTTTTTTTTCAAATTTGATTAAAAAAATCATCTTCTAATATGTTCTTTAATTCATATAAACGTTCCACTTGGCTTTAAGCATCTTCCAACATATTGGCTCTTTCAACACCAGTCACTTTGACATTCTCAGCTGACTTGCAAAAATTGACATGGCTTGGGTAAAAGCCAGATTTAAGGCAGGAGGAGTGAGGGAGGAGGATTTTCACCATCTGAAGAAACAAAACTGGCTTTAAAATTTGGCACCACAGAAAACCTAAAACACATGAAATCGGAATCATTCCTCATCTCCTCCAAAATAATTTCTTTGCTTCTCCCAAAAAATCTTAAGCAGCTTGATGATTATTAATATGGTCATTGTAACTCTACGCTAAGGAATTTTATGGACAGGCCCAGAAACATGTCTCTAATTATTTGTGCACATCCCAAATGAACAGGTGTTTGAGGGTGGGGATAAGGAGAATACATGCATTTTTATTATTACTAGAAAATTAAGTACTCAAAAAATAGTGCCAAAATAATGTCCCTAAAGGAAAACAAAGTCAATCAAACTCCAGAATATATAAGTTAATAAGCTTTCTTTAAAGCATAACTTCCCCTCACTTAAAAAGATCAACTTTTGAGATCAAAAGACTTGGAGCCATGTTTAATTCCTAACACCTTCTTTAAAAAGACCAGTGTAAGTATGACAAAAGCAGGCATGAATTGTACTGCATTATGCTCCCCTCCACTCATTTCTCTAAATTCACCATCATTATTAGGGCAAACATTTCTGCACAAACATACTCCCTAGGTCGGAGATGCCTGCCACATCATCAGGAAATACATCTAAAGACTCTGCCCTCTATCATCACCAGACAGAGCATTTTGGTTTAGAAGAAATGGAGCTATCACGACAGAACCCACTTGGTCATGATAAAATAGTTCTGATTTTTCATATAATGCCAAAGCATATCATGGAAGCATCACACATTCTTTACTGAGCTATGCAGCTTAGTGGGTACTTTCGTGCCAACTGGACTCCACACGTATCTTATGATCACATAATCCTTCAGACAGTGTCCACACACACATTCTAATTGGGTGAACAGCTTTTAATGAAAATTATTTTTCACTATTAAATGTAGATCTAAAATGATACATGAGAGCTCTAATACATTGACTTGAACCATATGAAATGCCACCATTAGACTATTTTCAGCTGTAAAAATGACAACTATGTAAGTCAATCGCCTATATAGCTCCACTGGCAGAAGGACTAGTAACAAGCATTGCTTTAATTTCATATGAAGGGTACGGACCCAGGAGACAGAAACTTGCATTTCTGTTCCATTTTTGCCATTAAATAAGGACCTAAAATAAGTCACTTTACCTCTCTCAACCTTATTCATTCTGAAAAAAAAGTTGAGATTAATATTTTGGGTTACATTTCCTCTTTGAGAAAATGATGAGCAAATAACTGACCCATGAATCTAAGGCTCTAGAATTAGGGCAGCTCCAAAGGAAATTAAGAAAGAAGATTAAAGGTGCAGAAAATAAAATTCCTATACTTTGTCTTGCTTTTTAAAAACTTTGCCTGGCTTTATTTCATGGAAGCATTTGTTTGTGGACAGAAAATACCTATATTTTTCCCAAGACAATGAGACTAGCTGAGACTAGTAAGCACTAGCCAAGAGAAATCAGAACAGTGAGCAAAGAACTCAAGGTCTGACCTAATGAATGCAGGAAGACCTGTAGCATCTGAGGACTGAAAAGAACCTTAGTGCTATTGAGAAATCAATTTTCCAAACTTACACTAGGACTTAAAGTAAAATACAGGTCTGCTCATTTACAGTCAAGTAGTCTTAACTACAAAGGAGCAGGAAGGATTACTGATTGATATTTAATCCAGAATCAGAAATTAGGGAAGACCTGAACCACTCCCAAATGCCTCCTTATGCATCCGAGAACTTCCATCCGAAGCCTGTGCCTCTTTACCTCCTAATGGTGTGTGCTTTGGCCTTCACAGTCTCCGATCTTTACCAGATTTTATATTCATATATTCCTCTAAAGACAGAGTTGAAAAAGAAGCTAAAATAACCTCTAAAAAGATAAACATGATAAGCAAAACTACATAAAGACATCAGAGGTGAATATATATGGAACATTTCCCCAAAATCTTTCCCAAATAAGAATAGAGCGTATTTAAAATCAAACATGTAAGTGTTTGAACCACCAGCAGATGGCAGAAAGAGAGGCTGGAAAAT
Organism: Smutsia gigantea; assembly: GCA_032199065.1. NCBI lineage: Eukaryota > Metazoa > Chordata > Mammalia > Pholidota > Manidae > Smutsia > Smutsia gigantea. The sequence goes on along the minus strand of JAVSCE010006023.1, from coordinate 77,545 downwards.
TCTCTAACAAAAGAAGGCAACAACTCAACATGGAGTCCCAAATCACGACTTGGGAACTGCTATAGGTTTTTTTTCTCCTAGAGTGTTTCTTCTATGGAGAAACAGAAAATTATTTCGCTTTACCAGTATACATTCTATGACTTAGATTCAATGAGTGAAACAGTAACACATAACCTTGACCTCTACTTCTCTAAGGATTTCTAAATTTTCATTAAATAAAAAACTTAAAAAGCAAAAGTAAATCGTTCTTATTATGAAAAGTAATATGAGTTCATAAGATTATCCATTTCCAAAAGAAAGTGTTTACTAGTTTCAAGACATTGTTACCTTGAATATACTTTCACCAAGTTAGATTCACACTCACTCAGTAATTAATTAGCCAAGTGATCTCACCAGAAAACACACCCTGCTAAGAGATGGAAAGAGTAGAGAAGAACCAGAGTTAATGTAGCTTTATGAGGAAACAAACGTATGTATTTTTAAACAGAAGATTAATATATGTTTTCATGTGATTACATTAATAAAAGGAAGGACAGTTTAAGAGGTAGGATCTCTTATTACATGAAGATAAATATTCTAAATCTGAAATACTGTATCATAGTCCCCAGGCATAACCCCTGGTTAATCAATAAATAAATGACCCGCTACATGAGTCACCACTAGTAGGATGCCTTATTTCATGACCCTGTTTAAAACAATTCTACTTTCAAAATCCAATGGATATGCCAACTTTATCACATGAACAGAACATCCCCTCTGCTTTCTGTTCCTTTTGTTCTCTATTTACCCATTCTAATCCTCAGGATTTTTAAAAATCAATTTAAAAAATGACTATTCTATTATGAAATGCATTATGTTAAAATGTCTTATTATATGAACATTGGAACCTTTATTTTCCAGACCAGCTCTGGCCAACAGAACTTTCTGGGAAGATGGAAATGTTCTAATATGCACAGTGCCAATACAGTAGCCACTAAGTGACATGTAGCTATTGAAATGTGGCTAGTACAACTGAAGAAATGAAATTTTAATTAATTTAAATTTAAATTGCCACAGTTCTAGATTAATAAAATATGCAGTTAAGAACTGATCTAGCTGGAGTCCTGGAAGGTGCACTGGTCAGAAAAGAAGAACAGCAACTTATCCTCCTCCTCCTTTTGTCCAAGAAACCAACTGTGCTGGTTATTTAGCCAAGGTGGCCAGTTCAGAGATGGGCTGCCAATGTTTTGTTCTATTTTCTACTTAGCAATTATGACAAGCAGTTATGACAAATAGTTACAGATTGCATCATAACGTTTTACTTTATGTGAAGGTGGAAAGGAGGGAAACACAGATGATTTTCATAATGGTCAGATGTCCAAATTTAGGAATAAGCCCAAAGGTGACTTAAGTCACTGCCCAATATGATCCCCAGCTATACAATTTTCCACAATTATAAGTACCTTAGTTTTTAAAATGACAAAATAAATTTCGCTTTTATCTTACTTGAAATTATGTTTACTAATCCCCCTTCATTACTTATCAGTTTTATAAATCAAACTGGAATAGTATTCTATTTTGTAAACCACAACAAATAGATTCAATTAAAGCAATTATATCACAGAGTAGCACACAATTATATCTGAAAGGAGAATATAAATATGCATCTCTTCTATAAGTTCTTCCTCGCATGTCATTCCAAAAGTTGTGTCAGTAATGTAAGGTCCATGCAAGCAAGGGTTTATTATTCTTAACACTGTATTCCTAGCAAATAACATAATTATTCCACAGGTAATTGAAAAAGGTTCAGTGGAGTGAAACAGAATGAAATCAATGAATGTTAACCACAGAACTTGAATTAACAAAAAGATTTAAGTTAACCTCAATCAACTGGTTTTCAGTGTCAACCAGAACCACTCAACAGCTTCAATAAGCATTAACAATGAGTATCAGTCTTCCTTCAGTTGGATTTTAATGCCAAGCTAATATATTAACCCAGGTAAATAGGCGAGTCAGTGAGAAAAATCCCAGAACAGAAAAAAAGGCATAGTAATATGTTAATATCACAAGTGCTTTTTTGCTCTTAATAGTCCATTGTTAACCGTCAATGAAACTCTAAATACTCAGCCACACTTATTTACCGTGAACCAAATGCAAGTCAAAATGGGTATGAGATAAACAAAATGGAGTCTCTAAGCATACACTTGTTGGAAAAAAGTCACATAATGGAGCTGGCCAGGTCACACCATGCTGTCTGCCACATACAAAAGGAAAAAACCCAAACTGGCAGAAAAGAAATTCCAAACAAGCTGCAAAGGCAGGAGTGCCATAGCTCCGAGGATGACTGCTCAGAGGTCTGCCATACTAGGCAGATGCCACAGGAGAGGAAGGGTGTGAACTTGAACTGAGTCTAGAGGATAGGGTGAATGTGAAGTGCACAGGAGGATGGGGAAGGCACTGGAAGACCAGGCCAGCTATGAGGTTAGGCTCAGAGGGAGATGAAGGGCTCAGTATTTATGAGGCTATTAGTTGAGGGTTAGAAGACAAGTCTGAACTGATGTTATTTTTCTCTAAGAGATTTAATCAACCAAGATATGGATAAAAAGTAATACGTAACAGTAAACAAATTTAGTATTTACTTTAAAATTTTATTTTTAGATATTTTAAGCTTAGACTTTCCTCTAAAATGACAATAAATTTTAGGTGCCTAAAACAAGTACTAAAAATTATTGCCAAAAGAGAATTCAAAAGGGGAGGAATCTAAATATTGAGGGAATATTAAATAATTTTATTTAAAATTAAAAGGAAAATAATGAGGTTACTGAAGTCTTTAATTCTAGTCCCACCTCTGCCAGTAAGAAGCATAGACAAAGAGTGAGTTCTGCAGTGCGGTTTCGGAGAAAAGGCCTTACTAAGTCTAACAGCCTGTCCTTGGGTTTGCTGTAAAGGCTGGGGCAGAGGCCGCGGGCTGGCCCTTCTCCCCACCAGGGGCTGGTGACCTCTGGGAAAGCAGGGCTTGAAGGGTGCCCAGGAACAGGGGGACTGCCACCTGGGGGCTCCTATGATGACCTGTATTTTACCTTTTTTCTTCTTCTCATTTTTTTTTGAAGAACACATATGCTTACCCTCGATTTTCCTCTTCATTCATTTTTAAAATGACCTCCCCACCTAATTTTTTTTGTAATTGTTTCTATCAAATATTATAAAACGAGCACAAAGTTCAGGATTTTTTCTTAAAAAGAACATGCCAGTCAAAATAATGCATAAAAATATTTTTGGATTTGTGGAATTCTGATGCCCATTTAGAACAGAAAAACAAATGAACTGGTAATGTATTTCTGTCCACCTACCTTGCAGAAGAGAAAGTTTTTAAATATTATCTTGGTACCCAAATTATGTAACTGCCAAGTAAGTAAGCATTAAGGATTTATCCCAGGAAATCTGTTGTACTGAACAGAGATATTATTTTCAAATTTTTGTCTTGGCTTTATGAATATTCATTCATTTAGCAAGATATTTAAGAATAAGCCCTAGAGTTGGAGGGAGAGTTATCACTGGCATATACGACATGAGCATTGAGAATAGAGAGTGAAATGCAACACGGAATGCCTATGAGGAGGAAGAGGGGTCTGGGAAACCAAAGCCAGCCCCAGGGGAGGAGCGTCAGCTGAGTGTCCTTGGGGAAGCCAAAGGAGAGAGCAAAGGAAGGAAAAAGAGGCCAAATAAAGCAGATGCTGCGGAGAGCAAGTAAAATGCAAAGACTAAGTTGTTCTGCTGGTGTGAGGGCAGGAAAGTCAGCAGGGACCTTAGTGAGACGGGGCAGAGTGGGAATGGAGGTGAGGGCAGCTGGGAGGAGGCGGGAAGCTAGGAGGAGGCGCGAGGCCGCTCAGACCTATCAGCTCGTAGGACATCCAAGGAAGTGAACAGGCTTTGGGGCTGACCTTCCTGGTTCCAATTCCACTTCTGTTAGTAACAGGCAAACTCCTGTTCCCTCACCCGATACTTAGAATGACAACAGTGGTTAAGACACAGGCAGTGGATTAAATAAAAATCTTGTTTTTTTATAATTCTCAATTTAGCTATCTACAACAAATGAGAAGGCAAAAGATATTCATGGTCATGAAACTTTAAATTATTTACTTAATTTTATTTAATTATATATTTAAATTTTAATTTATTTAGATTTTGATAAGATCTCTTAAGGAATATATGGAAGTTATAATTACATCATCTTTCCTTTTTAATGTCCCAGGTATATTTTACTCCTTTCTCACTTCCCTACCATAAATTTCTTTGTAGAACTCATAAGCAACTAAGTCAAAACTAGTCTTTTTGTACATTTAACAGTAGAGTTTTATATACATTTGCTTAGTTGATTCATCGTCTCATTAGCACTAGCAGCTTTACCGAGTACATCAATGACATGGAAGGCACACGTATCCACGCTGGCTGCTCCCGATGTCCTGGTTCGGTATTCTATACAGAAATTATGAACTTTAGTTCTGTCTTGATAGGAGCTGCAATCCAGATCAGTGGTCAACAGTCTGTGGAACTTTCCTAATATGGCTCAGGTTTTATTTTGAAGCACCTCTTCTATTCAGTACGATTCTTGTTTTTGTTAAGTACACAATTTTAAATTAATTAAGCCTGTATAGAAAGAAGCTCAAGAAAATCAGAACCACCTAAATTCAGAGGAAAAAATGAGAACTGCTGGGGAATAGCTTCAGTACTTAATATTCTGTGAAATAGTTATTAGCATTTCAATTTCTGAGTTACCTTTGACTAAGATAAAGCTTAATAAAATAATGAATCAGGATTTGAGTGAAATGAAGATATGTAAAGGAGAAGAAAGAGCACAGCTATTTCCATTAGATTGGCTTAAAAAATTAATCTCAAAATAGCCATAGTAGTAGTCATAATAGTTTTGAATAACTCCAAAGTTGTTTTCCTGGGGTACAGTTTCACTATACTCATATACAAAAATAGGTTGTTTTTTAGCTCTGGGTCCCAATGTGTTTAAGTCATTTTCAGTGAGACTAATAAATTCATGCTTCAATCTTAAATACTAAGTTTATAGATTTTAGTCTGACTTAGGTGAAGCAGCATACAGGAGGTGAATAAATAGATGCAGGCCAAATGAAAAAAAAAGGTAAGAAAGATCAAAGGTACATTTAAGATAACCACTACAAGGATCAGAGAGAAATGCGGTACAAACACAATGCAGCATTCTACTTATCCACCAAGATTATTCTATTCATGTATTACCAATGGGTCAAACATTTAATTTTTTCCTGGTATATAAAAAAGGAAAAAGGCCAATTGTGGATAAATGTTCAAAAATGTGACTGATGCTTATTATTCAGACCTTTTAAAAAACAAGACATAAATATATTTGCTGACTTGCAGGTAATGAAGCAGCAAATATTTTCAAATTTCTCCCTTTTAGTTATATGTGTAAACACTGGCATAGATATGCAAAAATTAAGGGGCTTCAATTCTTTGAAAATCACTGATTTGGAAAAAATTCATTGTTGTTTCTACAAATTGAATTTAAGGCTACAAAAACAATCTGCCAATTTAGGCATAAAACAAATGCAGTCTTTACACCATGGGGCAGGCCATGAGAACTGCTGGTACAATCACCTTCCTTAATACTGTTCTATACCCAGTGAGGATGAACTATTATGGAGAAGAGTTCACAAGAACTGCCCCTATAGTCTTGTTAAATATGCAATGAATGTTCCACAGGTAGGCTGGGCATTAAAAAAAAGAAAACTTCAGACAATGACTATGTTGAATACTGCAAATAGTACTGAATTAGCTCTATCTAAAATTAAAAATTTCTTTCAGTAATTTTTGGCAGACATAGAAACATAAAAACATGATTAAGGTTGTAAACTTGAGTTAGTTCACCAAATACTTAAATATTTATAAAGGATTAGTTTATCTTTTTACTTTCAATTTATATTCATTTATGATGTAAAACCTTGCTAAGCTGATAACCTCAGAACAGTTTTGGTTAGTATTACAATGTCATCCACCTGTAATTGTAGCACAACTATTAGAACACACTTAAGATGCCAAGAGTCTAGAGGGGAAAGTAGAAAAAAATTTTGAAAAAATATAAATAACTTATTTTTAGTTTTAGCCAAAGATGTAGCACACATGAGTCAGGTAAGAGTGATCACCCGTACTCTGTGCTCTAAAGTTTCCATGAATTATTCTCCAAAATCCGGACTTCCCAAGTAACTGATGGCCCCTATGCTGTGCTTCTGAGTCTCTATATGAAAATGAAGGCGGAATCCCCAGTGCCTCTTACCAATTTACTAACACGGTTTAAGAATTACTAGCAAGTATGTACAAACGGCAAGTAAATCTGATAATAACTACTGATCTGAAAGATTGTCATTCTAAGAAGTCAGCAACTCTTGCCCCTGAGCTCCCCACCTCAGTGTGACACAGCCGCTCCCTAGGTCTCACGTTCAGCTTCTCTGCCTTCCTCAGCCCCGTGATCCCCAGGACCTGCAGACTTCCTTTCAAGGACTGCTTTCCCCTTCCTCTATGCCCAGGGCCACATCATCTTTCACCTGACCTATTCATCTGCCCAGCTGCCCTTCACTGGTTACTGGTAAATCCATCCTCCACAAAGTGGCCAGAAAAAGTTGCAACTCTAACCACTCCTTGGCTTAAATCTTTTAATAGCTTGACATTTCTATGGGATAAAATTCAGATATCTAACTTCTTCAACCTCAGATCTTGCCACACAGTCAGAATTAACTACTTTTAGTTCCCTTTCATTTTATTCATGGTTGTCCTGCAACCTGAAAGTAGCTCTCATTTCTCCCATCCTCTGCCCTTGCCTGAATTTATAATCCAAACCCTTAAGCTCCACCCAGGGATGAACGTCCTACAATGCCTTCCCACCCAACTCTCAGTTCCACCACACTCCCACAATCCTTTGCCTATTTCTAGCAGAAAGACAGCCACACTGCAGGATAATTTGGCTGTTTACAGGCATATGCCTACCAACTGAGCTGAGAAACTTAAGGGCAGGAGCTGGGATTTAATTTAGTTGTGACTGTAACACAGGGGTTCAATAAATATTTGAAGCAGAGATAATGAATAAATGGATGAATGAAGTCAGAGTTACGAACCAAAAATTGCACTCTGATACATTCAGCAGTTGTACTTTGGTATCCCCAAACTGGGGAAACTTCAGTAAATCCTGTTACATGGCTAGTTCAAAATTAAACGTCAGTTGCTAATAAATGACTCTTGATTTCTTGCACTATTTCACATATTCTGCACAGCAAAGAAAGAAGGGAAAGAAAATATTATCATAGTCTAATCTTAATCCCAGTAGAAGAGAAATCTTAAACTTTTGTAGAAGATTTTAGAACCTCCACATTCTATTTAAAACATCCAGTCCTCTCTGTTGAGCCTTCCCGACCACCTAGGGCAGGCTGATGAACCTACATAATGAGCTACATCAGACTACACACCTTGAGTCCAAAGGCGGTATCCTCCGAGGTCAAGACTTCAACCTGAAATCATAAGGAGAAAAATAATTTAGGCACTATCAAAAATGTTCGTCGAGTCTAGCACAGACACCAGAGCACAGGCATGGCCTGGAAGTAAGACTTCTGAGAAAAACGGTATTCAATTTATGTCAGGTGTTGAGAGAGAAGGGGAGAGAGAGTAAGAGAGAGAGAAAGAGAGAGAGAGAGAGAGAGAGAGAGAGAGAGAGAGAGAGAGAGAAAGAGAGAGAGAGAAAGAGAGAGAGAGAGAGAGAGAGACATCTGTGAGTCTCTTCAAGAGTTCGGTATAAACCCAAGTCACTGCCCCAAGTTCCTATCAAATTCGTATATTTGCCATCATGTTGAAGTGGTGGTCTAAGTTCCTCAAAATGATCTAGGAAGTTAGGAGAATCACCTTTCTCACTTAAATCACAAGATGTTGCATACACTTTTTGATCTTTTACTGACAGTGAGGGAAAGTTATGCTTCGTAAAGCAATTTCATCATGTTTGTGAAGTGCTAGTAATTTCTTGTCCTGCTTGCATCAGAGTGGGTAGTCCTGAATCTCTGGAATGTCGCAGAGCAAGAGTTCCTGAAGGCAATATTCAGGAAAAGGCAGGCAGAATCTAAGCAACAAGTTGTGAAATGATGGCAAAACTTCAAATTTGCCTGTCAGTCTTACGCATTAGAAGACAGAGCTCATTAACATGAATTTAAAAGGCTGTAGGGAACAAGACATGTATTGATAATTACTGTTTTTTAAACATAATTATTCACTCTGGTGTATAAAGCTTTTAACTTTGACTACTAGTAAGTACCAATATATAAGGATGAGGAAAGAAAGCAACAGAACAAATACAAATATTTTTCAAGGGGAAGACAGTGGGGCAGTTAGATGGCTTCACTGTTAGCTTTAAACCTTTTAAAATTAGGCATTTGTGGTAGGTGTTTATAAGTAGAAGGCACTCGGTTCTGTCCAATGTATCTTGCTATGAAACAAAACTGGATTCTTCCCTTGAGGGAAGGAAACATAGGAAGGAAGATGATTTCAGTAAGATTGTTATGCAGCGTGAAAGTAAAGGGGTCAAAAAAGAAAAGAAACAAATTTTACTCTCAAACTGCATTCTTTACAGAAAGTGACGCTCACCTACTAGCTGGTACCTGACAAAGGCCGGTGCACAAGGCAAGTGAAATTCATGCTTGGGTACTGAGAAGATGAGCAGCCTCGTTTTGATGAAAACCATATGTTGCTGATACCAAATGTGATTTTAGGCTTAAGACTGAAATGTTGGCTCAACTATAGCCCAAAATCATTGCAAGATTCACAGACAGCATTTCTGTTTACACTTTGATTTCCAAAGCTAATTGTTAGGTTTAGAAACAGGATCTTACAGACTTTTAAGAGAAATAAAAATTATTTGCAATTTACGTATGTTTGAATTTCCTAAGTCCTGCTTTTTGCAAATTACAACATTAGGTTACTAACCTCAAATATTTTTACATTAAAATCTCTAATCAATGTTGAAGACTTTATTAAAGAGAAAGCACAAACAACAAATTTGCTGAATCTGAACTACTGTGAATACTATACATTTGCTCTTGAATTATATACACAGATATTTGCACACTTCAGTGTTAGGTACATTCACCCTTGATGTGATATTTTAATACACATTCAATTTAAAAAAAAATAGAGTATAAGATTAAACCTGCAGAAATAATCTCCAGAGTGAGTTCTATATTTGTTTAACATATTATAAAAAGTCAAAGCAGCAGCAAAAAAAAAAAATTCATTAGCAAATAGAAACCTATTTAAAGATATGACTTTAATATATTTGACAACTTGAGGTGATAGTAAACCAAAGCTTTCTAGTGGAATTTTGGAACTCTCCAAGTGGCTATGTCAGTAGATAGAGACAAAGACAGACCATGGGGACTGGAGGAACAAGGTAGATCGCCAGAGGTCAGCCTCACCCTCCACCCCAGATTCTACCTCAAGTGTTGTTCTGAAATTCCTAAGTATTAACCAATTTAATTAAAGCAACTTAAAAATAATTATGTTTTGTTCAAAAGCACTGTGGTTTATATACATATGCACTCCAGTTCAGTAACCTTTATATTTTGTTTCTGCAAGATTTACATTTCAATCCCTACAGAAAAAGAGCTGATTTAAAAAACCTGAGATCAACCTCAATTTAATAAAAAAGATCAATGTCATGCAAAGATTTTCCAGTTATTATCAGAGTATTTTTACCTAAATTGGAAGGAATCCCCTTCTAGTGGGAGGAAGAGTATTTCAACCTTCACACATAATTTTCAGGTAGCAGTCATTAAACTTAACTATCAATAGATATCAGCTTAAGCTTTTTTTGTTGTTCCTTTGTCATAAATATGGATGTCTCAAAAAGGAAAAGAAGTATTTTATACTTCACAAGCCAAAAACACATATAATTCTTGTATATAAACAGACTGGTTTTGTGTTTATCTGATGACATTTTAATTATTAGCTAACCATCATCATCAAATTTAATTTGGCTATAAAGTACTCACAATTTTAAGTAAAAGCAAGAATATACAACTGGAAAACATTAGTACATTCTCAGTGGGAAGATTTAACAATGTAGTGGGAGGACAGAATGCCAAAATCTGCATTTACCTGACTCATTAGCAGGGACATTCTGGATATTTACTACTTACAAGGCTTTGTGCTTAGCGCTTTAAGAGGTAAAAAGTGATAAGTTTCAGTAAGGTATTAATACCTAACTGAAATATCTTTAAACATCCATTTAAAAAAATTAATTCAAATTCAAAAGTGACTAGATGAGATAATTTGTGGTATTTTTCTTTTTAAACTTCAATGTGCGGAGATTAAAACTAGCGGAATTATAAAGTCATTGAGAATAAAGATTATGGGTTTTTCTCAAAAACAAAATTAGGACATAAGAACCAATGTTCTCCCTCTCTACACAGATGCTGCAACAAGTGCAGAGACAACTCTGAAAGCCTTGATGAGAAGCATCCCTGACATCACCAGGAGGGAGCACTTACCCAGGGGCCGGAGGACCAGCTGTGAAGGGGGACGTGCAGGCTGGCAAAGCAGAGACTTCCTAAGTCCAGGATAAGGCCCTTTCCATTGAATCACACTTACTGCAAATGATGCTACAAATCAACACTTTATAACACAAGTGCCTAAAAGAAGTCACCTGTAGAGAACGTCTAAAATCACTGTGAAAGTTTAATTCACAAAGTTCGACAGCAGCTAAGCTATTTCCAGTTCTTTCAAGCACAAAAACCTTCAAATGGCTTCTCTCTCCCAATTACCCTGCTGAACCCTACCTCTGCCAACTTAAAACAAAGCACTTTAATTTCCTATCATTCCATTAAGAAGATTGGGAAAACGTGAATTAATGCATTTGGAAGTAAAACTGGTTGTACTCTTCTCTCTTGAGTCACTTTCAACGTCCTTTTTATTTTCACCTGTGAAGCAGACTACTAATATCCAGCAGCATTTTCATATGCCAAAACTAATAATAAAGAACATTTTCTAAAATCAGGATCACACTGTCACAAAACAAAGTGACAAATATTTATAATCATATATAAAGAATCTTACTCATAATAAAAGGAATGCAAAACTCCCAACATTATTCTGTTTCTTCAACAGAGTACCAAAGATTTAAAATTTTGATAATTACAATATTGACAGAGGTGTAATCACTCAAATTATAACCTTGCACTGATGATGAGAACATATACTGGAATAAAGTGCAATTTGGCAGTATCCATCAAAACGTATAGACGCACACGATTAAGTGTTAACCCATTCCACTGATACGCAAGTGCAAATACAAAGATTTACAAAGTTGCTTACCAGAGCTGTTTTAACCATAAAAAGCTGAAAAGAACCACCAGCCAAATGTCCATCAACAAAGGAGTATTTAATGAAGTATCATATGGCTGAGCAATAGAATCCAACGCTCCCATTGAAAAGGAGGTAAATCTATGTGTGTAGATAAGGAAAGATTTACACGACATCACATTAAGTGAAAAGAATCAGAACAGTGTACATAGTAAGCTAACACCTGTGTTTCAAAAAAGTATGAGTGGGTTATAAGCTTGATACACTGGGACCATCTCTGGAAAAACATGTAAGAAACACATCAATGACTGCCTCAAGGGAGAGAAACTTACTTACAATGTAAGAATTTTTTTCCTCAACTGAATGTTTCTTGTTCAACTAAAACTAATTAGTTGACAAACAAAACAAAACAAAACAAAAATTGCATAGAAAATTGTTCAATGTCAATAATTTTAGAAATATAAGTAAACACCTTATCTTTCATCAAGTTGGCAAATATTAAAAATATAGTGTCAATGCTTGAGCATAACCAGACCCCATGAGACACCTGTGATGTATGTCACTAAGAACAGCCCTCTCAGAAAACAATTTTTCCAGTATGCATCAATAACCTCAAATATGCTCATGCCCATTTCCCCAGCATTCTATTTGCTGGAGAAATCTTTGTGATCTAATTTGTGATCCATTGTTTACATATTAAGTACGTGTACTACCTTATTGGAAAAACAACAAATTAGAAAAAAAGTAAAAAAGTAAAAAAAAAAAGAGTGGTTAAATAAGTATGGTATATTCATATGATAGACCATTACATAATCATGAAAAACTCAGTTTTCAATAACTATTTGATAATGTAGGAAAATGCTTATCACATTAAATTTTAAAAGTAGGATTAAAAACAGAAATTTGGTATTATATTTCAATCAATTCATTTGTTTCCTCCATGCCACCTTCTAGAATATGTGCCATGCTGGAAAATGTCTTCCCCATTCCAGAATTTTTAAAGTATTTAAATATTTGATCCATCTGTAACTTACTTGAAATAAGGAGGTGACTCAGTTTTAATTTTCCATCTGACTAACTGTGATACAGAATAATCCATTATTTTCTACAGTGATCAGAGATACCATATCTTTACCATAGTTAAACATCAAAATGATACAAATTTTGCCTCCGATTCCAGGTAGAGATGGGAAATCAAAACTCCCGTGAGGAATCCAATCCAAAGGGAGATGGGAGTGGGGGTAGGAGACTGATGATTAATAATCAACAAAAATTTGATTGAATTTGCATCACAATATCTGTCCATAAAGTAAATTACTAAAAATTTGGATGCTTTATGAAAAAATAATTTTTGCCTAGATTGCTGTTCAAAGGATAATACTATCTACTTACAAAGATTGCTGTGTATGCTTTGGTTGGGCCAAAAAGAGCAATATGCCAACTAGAACCTACTCCATTAAGCATACTTTTTACATAAAGGAGAAGCAGACATTAATAAATTGCTCTCCAAAACCACATCCCAAGACTAATGACAATTTAAACTGCTGGACAATCCCCTACCCAAGACACTCTCTCTGTCTCTGTCTCTCCCTGCTTCTCTCTCCCTCATTCCCTCTCTGCCTCTCTCTCAGCCACACATACACACAGATGGCTCACACCAGGTTGCAAAAGTTTTAATTTTAGCAAACAAGGAAGCTGTTCTGTCTTTTTCCCTATTATATTATTGTTTATTATTACTACTACTATTATAATTATTATTATCTTACTTTTTTGTAACCTGTTAAAAAACTGAACACTTAAAAAACCATGTAAAACCTTGCTAGCATTCTTCTCTTATTAATTCTCCTCTTTCTCCTTATTATCATGTACAGGCTACATGACAGCTCAAGGACACAGCTTGCTGACACTGCTCGATGTTTGGTTAGCTGGTAATAGAACACACGACGACGCCTTCTACCACTAAATGCTGTTGAGTAGAACAACCACTCTCTGAGTATATTTAAAACTAACTAAAAACTTATCCCTATATAGGGAACTAACAGATATTAGTAACAATGATAAATTTCATCTACGCAACCGAAAAGCATTTCTGTTATACTTAATGTGGTGTACTATGATTTCAAGACAAACAATGTATATATTGTGATTATGCTTTTCTGTGCTACAAGTGTTATGCTCACATCATCTTCTATATTGGGCTGTTAGCTGTGTCTTCATATCCTAGGCTGTTAAATTTAAAATAAAGGTTGTCGGCATTGTAGTCACACTCCTCTTTCTAATTATTCTCTGACTGAGGATACCTTCACTTAAGATTCACAAAGCAGTGATGAACGCATGACACAGCTCAGAGAAAAGAGACCTTGAGTGTGGAACAGAATGTGAAAAATAGCCACCACTTCACATGTGACTTTATAGCCCCTTCCATCAAAAGGTGGAGTCTATTTCTCTACTCCCTTAAAGTTGAGCTGGACATGTGATTTGTCTGGATCAAAAGAATATACAACAACAGAAAACATACTGTACCACTTCTAAGTCTGAAGCTCAAGGGGCAATGCATACTTCTGCTCATTCTCTTGAAAGTCAGCCAGCCTCCATGTGAATAGCCCAGACTAGTTTGTTGAAGGATAAGAAGCATATGGTTCTAGTACCACATCACCCTAGTCAAGAGCCAGTCAACTCCAAGAAGCAGAGCCACTTAGCTGATCAGAAGCTGACTGAAGACAGGAGAATGAGCCCAGGAGAAAGCAGAACCACCCAGGCCCAGGCCAAACTGTCAAACCATAGGATTGTGAGTAAAATAAATGGTGGTTGTTCTGAGCAGTAAAGTTATGGGTTGGTCTTTTGCATAGCAAAAGCTAAATAATATGCTGAACAACTCCAAATAAAAGAACGTTAAGTGTCATACATCTTCTGGCGAGTCCCAGGAAAGAACAGTATGATACCAAGGGCAGTTCTGAAAGCACTTTCACTATCTACACAGCCAATTCACCCCTCTTCACCACTCCCTATCTGAAACTTTCCAAGACCATGAAATTCTAACTCAGTTCTTTACTGTGCTTCACAAGAAGTTAAACAGTGTGGCTCCTGCTTGCCTCACTGATCCCCAGTCCTACAGCTCTTGCTCCATGCACAATGTCTCAGCTATGCTGGCTTTCTTTCTGTTCCTCAAAATGACTGTTTCTCACCAAAGGGCCTTTGCACTTGCTGTTGTCTCCTTCCAGAACACACTGATACCAGATCTTCCTATTACTTGTCTCTTCATCTCACTCATACCTCAGTTTTAAGGTAGCCTCCTCAGAGAGCACTTGCCCCTTGCTTGAGCTGCCACCTGACACTTGCTTGCCCATTTACAAAATGTAAACTTTGCAAGAGCAGCGACTTTTCATATCTTGTTCACTGTTGTATGTTTTTACTTAGAAGAGTGCTTGACACAGACTAGGAGCTAACTAAATAATTGTTGAATGAATAAACAAGTGAGTATGAATGCATGTATCAAGGATATAACACAAATAAAAATATAAACACATGTTCATGAATGCAAAATTGACACAGTTCATTGTTACAGGCATAGATAACAGGATTTAAAACATGTCCACCTAATGTAACTATGTAAATTAAAGTCGTATGCACCATTTGGCTGATGCTACACACACCTGCATCTCATATTAACATTATAATATTTAATTAATAACACTAGTTATTAAAAAACAAAAAACAAAACCTAGTTTTATTATATTTAATGATTACATATATGCATTTGATGCATTTATCTCTCTAGCCAAGAGTAGGATTAGGCTTTTTAAATTGATGGCAAAGAAGGAAGAATGTTGATCAAAGATAGATCTTTTCTCCCTATTGTGAATTAAAATGTAATAATTCTTTTAGAATTGTACCAAGAAATGACTATAGTAAATATTTTATAAAGAATGCATACAATTTACCATCCTTCCAAACTTAATTTTAGAAAGTAAGTTTCAGTAAAATTTGAGCTTTGCATTTAGGCTGGTTGACCACAACACAGTAGATGCTAAGAATGCGCTACCCACACTGCAGGTCATCACTGGGAAGGACACTGACAAGAGTAAATTCTGCAGAAGAATACTGGCACTTGGAAGGCCTAACTGGTCACAGTACCAAGCCTACTCCATAGATGATCTTGAGACAAAGTGGAACAGGAGCCCAATGTCACTCTATTAGTTGCACGACCAACACATCTGCAGGTTTTGGGGACATTCAAATGCTATATCTAAAGAAATCACATGCAGAGAAGTTAATTTTATACTTCCAGTATTTACCAAGAAAATACAGACCAATATTTATGTATTTATTCATCATTTAATTTGGCTTTTCTAATGCAACACATGTATACAAATAATGTAAATATGTAAACAAAATTTTGAAAACAGACCATACTTTCAATAAAAACAATGCTTTCATCTACACCTTCAGACTTTTCTGTAAATAATATTTTATTTGAGTAGTAAATACGTGTATAGAACACAAATTATTTATTACATTATCATTTCTATGCGATTGCTTTTTCTGTACATTTTAAGTTAACAACCTATTTCTTATTAAGATTTCTATACTTATTCACAAATTCTAGGAGGTTTAAGGAAAATACAAAAGCTACAGGTGTCCAGGCACAGTTCAAAAGTTAAAAGTTAAAAACTTTTGAACACTAAGTAGATGTAAGTTCATCTAAACTTTACAAAAACTGAGATATTATGTTCCACTGTCATATTAATTTTTGCAAAAGAGATGCTGTGGTTACAGAGACTGTAGAGACCCACAGATAAAGGTTATGTGAAAGCTAATCACTGTGTCTAAGGATAGGAGGTACAACAGAGGTGACTTGAACTGATCAGCAGAATATGAAAAAGTATTTTAGAAACAAAACCATTTTTAGGTCAACAAATAAAACTTCTATTACTGTCCAGAAATGGCTATGTGTACATTAATTTGATGACATATCACTGGTTTCTTGCACTGCTGCCCTCTCCCCTGCCCACAAGTCCCTGCCACCCACCCACCCCAGAAATCTATTACCTTTACCTTTTAAAACTGAGTCTTATATGAGATGGGACTTATTTTGCAGAAACTACCCATTCAATTGGATAAAACTAGTAACTGCAAAATTCAGAAAGAAGTCTCTAGGGAAGACATTTCTTAATTCTTTTCATGGTTCCCTAAATAAAGTGCTGTTCCCCCGAAGAACCTAAACTTAAGTGGCCCCACACTGATCATGTCCCCTTCTGTGTTCTCTCACATGAACCGTTGAGACAGCCTTATCTCCTAAGGGCAACTATAACAAAAATTCTAAACCAAGAGTGTAAGTGTGTGAAGGAAATGGGGGCTAGTACAGGAAGTTCTGGAAGAGACAAATTAAGAAAAAAAGAGTTGGTTTTTAAGGCAACTAACTGTCAGCATAACACTATTCCACTCTGTCCCCTCTTCCTCTCTCCAAAATGAGCCTATCTTGTAAAAAAAAAAAAAAAAAGAAAGAAAAGAAAGGTACACGAAAAAGAGGAAGCATTCAAATAGGTATTAGTCCTGTAAAAAGGCTTTTGGCTACTGAGTTAATTTTAACAGATTTTTCACGAGACGGCAGGCTGCATGCTCGGTGACACTCATCTCTAACTGCTTCGTTAAGAAAGGCTACTTCAAGGGGCATGTCCTGACATGAAATAAGTCACTTTATAAATAACTGGTGATGTATGATTACAGTGCTCCCTTGAAGAATAAATTACCAAGGAGGAATCCTTTGATTTTACCATCTGAAGAAGTATTACATGGCAAAGAAAATATGAGTAATTTGTTTAAAACCATAGGATTAAAATATGACAACTGGTTTTTTAAAAATAATCTGCTGCAGCAAAATAATACAGCCACTTTGGAAAAGAGTTTGGCAGTTTCTAGTAAGGAAAAAGTAGTCTTACAACATGACCCAGAAATCCCACTTTCTAGGTTTTACCCAAGAGAAATGAAAACATGTTCACAAGAAAGCCTGTATGAGAATGTCCAGAGGCTTTATTCATAATTGTCAAAAACCGCAAACAATTCAAATATCTATCAGTTGGTTAATGGATAAACAAAACTATGGCCCACATCCCTACAATGGAAAAGTACTCACTAGTAAAAAGCAGTTAATTGATATAAGCAACAACATGAATGAATCTCAAATGTATTGTGCTAAGTAAGAGACTAGACTCAAAGGCTGCTTACTATATAATTCTATTTTCATGACATTCTGGAAGAGACGAAACTACAGGGAAAGAAAACAGACCAGTGGTTGCCAGAGGCTGGGTGTGGAGAGAGGGGCTGACTATAAAGGGGCAATAGAAAACTTTTTTGGGGTGATGGAAATGATCTATCAGAAATGTTCCTAGGTTCTATTAGAATATTATTCTGTACATATTGCTGTGTTTTGCATTTTATAACACATTAATCCATGGTACTAAGAAAATGTTACCCTTTCCAAATACACAGACAAGAATTTAAATAATATTCCATAGTTTTTCATCAAAATGCCTTTGATGTCCACTGTATAGTATACCCTTTTTTTAAAGATTCTTATCAAAACAATTTTTCAGTATGTTAAATACTTAGCAGTATTTAGAAAGTGTTCCGGATCATGAAATTGAAAATTTCAGTCGGTAATTTCTAGAAATTTCTGCATGGTTTGGGAATTGCTAGATTCTTCTTCAGGAGGGTTGAGGTTTTTGAAACTTTTTGGCCAGGTAGAAACAAATATAAGTTGTTTTTTGCACCTAGAAAGGGATCGTGTGTCTAATGAAAATCTTTATTTAAAACAACTGCATATAAATTTGAACTGCAACATGAAAACAAGCAAATTTACTTAAAATCAAAACTACAGCCAACAACACTAAAGTTAAAAGAGTGTGTACAGGTTCAGACATGAAAATATTACACAAGCTTTATATCAAAACCACAGCCAACACTAAAGTTAAAGTATATGTACAAGTTCACACAAGAAAATACTATACAACCTTTGGCTCTGAAGCATGACACCTCTTCATAAAGCTCAGGTATAGTTCAGAAATTTTGAACTTCAATCTTTAAAATTCAAATCGTAAAAAAAATCTTAAAAGGACCACAGATTTACACCTGCTTTATAAGTCAGTCTCAATAACTCCAGGAAACATACAAGGAAATTCAGTTACTGAGAAGTACTTTCTACTTGGAAAGCAACAAAAAAGTTTGAAATACAGTTTCAAGGTTGAAAAGGTTATTTTTAATGTCTGAAACATCTACTCTCAGAAGGCCCTTTCAGTATTTTTATATTAACTAGTCTCAGTTTCGTTCAAATCTTCACAGCTTTTTAAACAAAAAATGAGGTTTCTAAAATAAACAACCTACAACCAAACCTAAACAGAAAAACTAGCTACTTGGCAGTAACATACATTTATGTCATGTTTTACAATGAGTTTACAAACTTTGGCCAAGATTTCCAATGGGTTCAATTTTTGTCTAGACCAGTGGTTCTCAGCCAGGAACAAGACCCCCCACTCCCACGCCCAACCCAGGGGACATTTGACAATGTCCAGAGACACTTTTGGTCATTGTAACTGGGAGTAGGGTGGAGTCGGCTCCTGGCGTCTAGTGAGTAAATACCACAATGCACAGGGTTGCCTCTTGACAACACTGAATTATTGGGCCCCAAATGTCAATGGTACCAAGGTTGAGAAACCCTGGTCTAGACATGGGAAATCCCAACTACTAATATTCAAAGGCACAGGAATACCTTGACTCAAATCATGTTATCAATGGAATATAAACAGTGTTTAGGAAGAAAGCTACCTCAGTTGGCTGAAACATAAACTGCATGATCACTGTGTGTTCATGGTAGACAGGCTACTGAACCATGGTTCCACAAACAGTACTTCAGTACTGCTGAAACACTATCAAACAAGTTCTCCCTCCAGAAACAAGCTCCTTGGGTGAGAGACAACTCTACTCAGACAGATTAATCTATTCATATGAAATGTAAGCTCAGTGCCACATTTTATTATTTTTTAAATAGGAGCACCGTTACCAATTATAATTAATGCAAACCCACTATTTTAAAAACTGGGGAAACATGCAGAAGTTGAAAGTAAAATAACCTCTGAGATAACTAATGTCTAACCCATGTCTAATGCATGTGTGGATCTTAGTCCTGTCTGCAAACTAAATGCAAAAATTAGTCAAATCACTCATTTGCTCAAAGTCTCACTTAAATCTATTATTTACTTTAAGATTCTCTTTGACACACATGGGGGAGTGTAGGAATCTCACATTCACTGGGGTATTAGATAAGCAAATTATAATTTCAGCATATGCTGTAAACTAAGCAAATGCCCAGAGCAATCAGAAATTACTCTTTGAGAGAGTATGCATAACTACTCAAATAGGTGTATCTTCTGGGCAAAAATTTATTTGGGTTAGGATTTTGAAATCCAAGACTCTCCCGATAACATCAGAATGGTGACTCCTAAGCAAAGCTTGATATACCTCTAATCTCAGAAGCATTTTCACTAATGGGGTTTGCTTTGTCCATGTAGCTGTAAAATGTCCTGGATCAGGTGAAAATTTTTTATTTGATTCATGTTATACTGTTTTCAGATTCCATCATCTTATGTGAAAGAGTTTTTTTTTCCAATTATACATAATTGCTGAGATATACAGAAAATAAAGCCTTTCCATTAATTCAATATTCACAAAGCTGAGGAGTTTAAAGCTTGACAACCCCAAACTCGGACCTGAAGCAATTTAATCACTGTTAGAAAAGACTGCAACAGTTAACCACTATTAACAAAAAACTTAAAGAGCTGCTAATCTTGGCCCACAATAGTCACCAATGAGGGTTACCCTAAGATTGCACTTGCTCTTCGTAGATTCACTGTAATATAAGGAGGGCTGGGAGTACAACACTAGTATATCTTGGTATATGACTCACCTCTTTTAATAAAACACTCAAATAAGTTTGGATTTAACTTAATTTAAAATGGAACTGGCAAGTGTCATAAGCAAGCAACAATGATCGAGGTTAGAAATGACCTTGACATAATCTATTATTTTTTCAAAATTTCCTGTTTGTATACACATCACAAGTGACAATACAATGCGTATTCACCTGCATAGCAAATATTACAATGCTGTACTGTCACTTGTGATGTGTACAGATTTTTTTAGAAGGGAATGTAAGGCATAAAAGAAACAGAAAAACGTTACTATTTAGAACTCCTATTCAAGGCCATTTCTCATATTCCTCAAAACACGCATTTCTTAGCTTTCTCTACCTCCATATCAATACCGATAAGGTAATTACACTCTCATAATAGATTATCAAATTAAATTTCCAGAATTCCAAAATTAAATTGATTTGAGTGTTACAGAGGGAACAGAATTCCCACATACCAAACTGTCAGCTATTTACATAAGTAGTATCAACAGTCAAAAGTCTAGAAATTAACTAGTCTAGAGTGGAATAAGTCTAAAAACCAAGTGGCCATAGTTGATTCCTACTAGCTGGATTAAATGCATATCCTAATCAACTGTAGTTTTTCACGCCATTTAGTTTACCTGAAAATGTCACAGGTGTCTAGATTGTAATATAGTACTTAAAACTCCTACAGAAGGTGACCAATGAGAACACTCAATGATCTCTAAGTCTTCAAGACAGAGAAAGGCTGAAAAGCAGAAAGGCACTCTTCCGAAAAGGCTTTTCAATTAGCAACAAGAACGCACAGACAGTAGGAGATGAAGCTTGACAAGCTTAGACTTTTCTCAACTTTTCACAAAATGCTGTGAGATGGTGTTCCCGCCAGGGAGTTAATGAGCATGTACTTGGCTCCAAGAAGCAGTTATTACACAAATGGAAACCAAGCGCCTGTCTAAACGGCGCCAGCCGCGCTCAGCCCGGCTCCACGTAGCTCTGAGCCCTGGAAGAAGCCAGGGACGGCGGTAGCCCCGTCCGCCCCGCCGAGTTCCCGTAGGCCTGGGCTTCACGTTCCCCCAGCCCCCGCCCCCGCCCCCGCCCCACGCTCACGGACGGAAGCCACGCCCTGCGAGCGGCAGCCTGGGCTCGGATCTCTGACCCCACCTCTGGCCCCGCCCACCAGCGCGGGTCCCGCCCCGGTTTCGGCCGCTCGGGTCCCGAGTTCCGGCCCCGCCCACAACCCCCGCCCCCTGGCCCCAGGAGCAGGTCCCGCCCTGTTTTCCGCAGCCTGGTCTCCGAGCTCCGGCCCTGCCCCCGCCAGCGCCCCGCCCCTCCCCGCCGGCTCCGGCCCCGCCCTGTGTTCTGAGGCCTGGGCTCAGCTCCGACCTCGCGTCCTTCCTCGCCCGCTCATTCTGTGCTTTTCCACCAGCAGGGACGCGTTTTATTACGCAAAACGAGTTGCAACTCATCCAGCCCAGGAAGTTGGGTGGCGGTGTTTCCTGGGGGTGGGCGGTGAGAAGAAGGGGTGAAAAGACGCACCAAAGGAAATAAGGGAAGAAATAAAAACACGCAGATTTTGGCAACCCAAACGGGTGATTAGGGGGTAGATGAAGCAATTTCGGGTGGAACTGTGGTTCGAAGTGGCACGGAAAAACACGCTCTTTGCCTTCTCAATCCAGCTGGGGAGTTTCATGTAAATGTTACGCTGCATCAGCAGAAACTTCACAAAACCCTGTTTGGCGGGGCACTGGGCGCCTCCGGCCTAGGAGCCGATTGCCCCGCTTGCAGAGAGCTCCAGCGGGGAGGCCAGCGCTCCCCCGACGGCCGGGAGACGGCCTGGGCCTTCCAGTCCTGAGAAAATGGCCTCAGCGGCCCGGGCGCGCGGCTGTGGCTCCCGAGGAAAGAACGCCGGCAGCTCCTCCCGCCGCGCAGACACAGGAGGCCTGGGTGCGGGGCTGCGGGGGCGCGCGGGGCGGGGCGGACTGCCGGGAACCGAGCGGCGGCGGGCGCAGCGGGGCCTGCCGGGAGCTCCCTCCCCGAGCTTTGTTGCACAGCCTCGGCCCGCGCTCCTCCACCCAGCGCCTCCGAGCAGAAACTCGCGCTTGGTTTCCGCGGTTCGAGGCACCGAGGGGATTTCTGAACTTGCTTAATCACTCATTCCCACCCACCCCAAGGTTTCTTTTTTATACCTTCTTCTTAAATATTTGTTTCTTCCTGATTGCCGAATCTAGGTAAATTGTTAAATATATCTTGGTTATGAAAACGAAAGAAGAAAATGTAGAGATGTTTTCATGTGCAGAAAAACTAAAACAGTAATATATTAAGGCTGGTGGCAGGAAAGGAGTCCTCTCTCAAATATCCAATAGTCTCCCTCCAAAGCAGTCTCTGGCAAGAAAGAAAACTAGACAAACTGACGACCATGAACGATTAGCGCAGGCCACCAAGCAAAGAGAAGTAGGAGAGCGAGCTGGAGTTCAGGCCAGAGAGAGACACGGAGATGGACCGGCAGAAATGAAGGGCCGTGGAGGGAAGGACCCTACTCAGCACAGGCCGGCAGTCCACTGCATCTGAATTCAAGATCATGCCTAGCATGACTTTGAGGGCAAACGTTTGAAGTTTGTTTTCCAAAATGTGTGCCTAGTTTAACTAAAATTCTACAAGTAAGCAACATTCAGTCACCTATTAAGGTTATATATAAATTTATAGCCATAAATGTCAGATTATTTCCTTTTAGAAGAAAATTAAGGAATCAAGTAAATCAAAATATACAGTATCAACTCACATACCACTAATTAAATAATTTCTTGATTTGTAAACTATAATTATGTGCAGGGAGGTAACAATGGTTTGATGAAAAAGAAAAAACTGAAAAAAAAATTTTGAGGGAACTGTTTTAAACCACCACTATGTAATATTTTGAATCTCTTTTTGAGTAAGAGAGATGGCTGCAATTAGGTTTCATTGCTATTTATATGATACCATTTCTCATTCAACCCTACCTACTATTTATAATACTAACAATATTAGTAACAGAAAAAAATGCATGGTGGCATATACAGTAGGAATTCAAACATTCACCTTGTTAAAATTCTAAAGTTTGGGTTAATAAAATAAGATGCTGCTTTTTTAGCTTAGAGATCTGTTTTTTAGGTCCCAATTTACAAGTACATGGTTATACAAAATTTTCCCAATAAGATTTGCCCATGTACATTTTTAAGCTTTAAATTATATCCCTTCTGAACTTGTATTAAGGTGTAAAAGAGTAACATATATAAAATGATACTAAATACAAGGTAAAAAGCAAGAATAAAGAGAACTATTCAAATCTGTTTTAGTTCATCAGTGAGGGAATACTCAAAATTTATCATCTCATGTATTTTCTTAATATTACTAATTTTCCTAAAAACACTTTGCAAAATGTTTTTCAATTTTATTTCAAAGTGTTTTAAAACCAAGAATAGTTATTTCCTGAAGAGCAAATTTCTTACTATATATGCAGTATTTCTTCCCTCCTGAAATTACCTACTTTCTCCTCCTATCCTTCTCAGTTACTTTGTGGTCTTGTTACTTTTTAACCCTCCCAATTGTGCCAGTTCCATGATATGTATGTATATGTTTCTGCATGCACATCAGAAGGAAAAGGCAGAAAAAAAAACTGCTTAAGGGAACTACTGAGATTTCAGATGGTTCTAGTTCTAAGAAGATAACGGCTGTTAGAGCAGTCAGGATGACACGCCAGTTCCCAAAGTGCTGGGCTGAATAATAGCACATGATTATGTCATTAACAACTAATGAGTTTGGTTTGGGGCTGTTTACCTTGACATGCTTGTGGTACACCCATGGAGGTAGCCAGCTGGCAGTGGGAACTATAGGTCAATGTACCTGTACTAAACACTAAAGAACGTGAAGTCACCAGTAATCAAATGATAGTTCACGGGAGTGGTTGAGATTATGGAAAAGCATGCAGAATGACATGAGAATAGAGCCTAAAACAAAGGACATATTCCTTCTTTTGATGGAAGCAACAGCCAGTAGGCTAAAAATGTTAGGACTTTGGAATTGCTTTTTCCTGCATATCCACTGGGAAACAGAAATTAAGAGCTTGGACTCAGGCAAGACTACCTGGGAGTGAATTTAACTCCTCCATGCACTGCTTTGCACCTCCAACTTTCCTTGCATCCCTATGCCTTAGTTTTCTCATGTACAGAGAATAAGAATGGCAAAAAACGGTTCTTAGGAGATTTAAATAGCACTTAACAAAGACTGCTTTGATCATCATCCATCACAGCTCAAAACTGGTTTTTCAAATCCATCCTAGCCTCTATTCCTGTTACTACTGCCTTTCTTGAGGGCCTTACCTCTCCTTTTAAAACCTAAATACTGTGAAACTGGTTTGACACCATGGTTTTTCCCCACCCACTATCTTTCACAGTGCCCTAGAGTTTTCTTTAGCAGACACAGTGTTTGAAACCCTTCAGAATATCAAAAGCACAGGGTCCAGACTCCTTACCTTGGGGTGGAGCCCTGGGGAATCTCTCTAATCTGCCATGAGGTTTCATCTCCCAGCCCACATTCCTTCAATAATCCTCTTTGGTGACTTGTATGCTGAACCTACCATATATATTTTTAGGCCTTTATTCATACTGAGTCCTTCACTTTCCCTATAATTCTGCCCTTTTTGAAATCCCCATGCTTCCTTTCAGGATTTTCTTGACCCCTTCATTAGAATGTACTACATTTTGTACACTACTAGATGGGATTGGTATTATTATTTTATGTGTAACCATACACGTTTATTTTCCTCTTAGACCTTTAAAGGCAGGGTCCATCCATTGTGTATTTATAGATACACAAAAAAACCCCATAAAACCCCTAGAAGGTATGCTACACATTGTAGCTACTAAAACAAGCAGAAATTTTTTTAAAGAGAGAAATGCTAGAAATCAGACAATTCTCATACTCAGTAATACAAATTCTCAGATTAGTAAACTCTGAGACCTGAAGATTCTCTTTCTCCTATGTAGAAAGGCAATCGTTTAATAGCTATATTTGGACAAGTATCTCCAGGAAGTGGAGAGTTTTCTTTATCATCATAAGGCTGGGGAAGGGGGGAGGTGGCAGTTATTTTTAATTTTACAGTTAATTTTGAACATGTTTTCCCATACTAGAAAGGTAAGTTGCCATTTTAGAAGATGTTTAGGCTCTAGACATCTGCACCAGGCAGAAGGAGCTGGGACTGGGTTTACTTTGTACTTCAAAGCACAATCTGAGGTGAGGCATTGTAAATGTGAGGTTCCCTTTCCTTATGGCTTGTCCTCTGACAGACTAATAGAGCTTTGTTTCCAGATGAATGAGGTCTGGTCTCAGGAGAGAGACCAAAAAAAGGGTAAGAAGCAATCATCTAGAGGAACATGCATTTTACTGGAATTTTGACTAACTCATTTCCTAAAATAACAGATACCACCTTTCTACTGATGGATTCCTAAAAAGGTGCTAACCAATTACTTACACTATAAAATTGGCTACTTTAAATCCCCTTTGGACCAAGGTAGAAAGTAAAAACATTTTATAAAATCCAAGAATCATTTTTAGCCAAAACAAAGAACATCTTTCTGTGGTCCCTAATAGATGTTTTACTGGTTACAAGTATTGCTTTTGAGTAGCTCAATAAATGTGAATTATTTCCCCAATCTGCCCTTTGCAAAGTTCTCTGTAATCAACAAAGGTGGCTTTAAAAATTGCGAGAATTGTTGTTGGATTGCCACAGGCTTTGGCACTGGGCGTTGACATTAGAAAAGAGCAATCAATCACTAACAAATCCATAATCAGGGGCAACTCAGAGTATGGGAGAGTTGGGGGGGCAGTATTTGGTATAGATTAGTCTGGATCAACACTGTTTAATGGAAATATAATGCAACCAACGTATGTAATTGGAAATTTTTTAGGAGTTGCATTATGGAAAGTGAAAGAAAAAAGGTGAAATTAAATTAATATATTTTATCTGACCCAATATACTCAAAATATTATCATTTCAACATGTACTCAATATAAAAATTAATGAGACATTTTTCTTTTTATGCTGAATCTCCAAAATCCAATGTGTATTTTATAGTTATTGTACATCTCAGTATACGGGTTCAAAAGTCATATTGGATAGGTCTAGATATCTTGGGGCATTGGGGGATGGTGGGAGGACAGGGAAGGGAACTATTTGGGATTGGGTCATGTAGTTTCAATTTATACTGAAGTGGACTTTTTTTTTGTGAACTAAATTCATTGCCTAAAGGGTATCAGTGAACAAAGCATTAAGAGGATCTATAAAGAATAACAAATATTTCTAAACATGTAAAAAGTATCACCCAATGCTCAAGCACATCATTAGTCAAATGTCTTCTGAAAGAGGTGAAGAGCCATTTCGACTGACCCTTCTCTGGGTCAAACTGTAAAATGTTTCCATTTATGAGAAGGTATCTCCAGTGACAGTCTCCTACTAATATACCAAGAGGCTCTGATCAGTCTGAGATAATTTTTGCTGTCTTTAAAGGCAATGAAGATGCAGGAATTCCATTGTAACTTTGCCTTTTTCCTGCAGGATGGGCTGCATGAGGCAGCGGGGCAGGAGCAGTGCTGTGGCTGGCACACCAAGGACAGAAGAGCACTGCCTGCAGTTTTACTGCCTTGTCAGGAATGAAAGCAGTGAAGGGGGACAAAATGATGGGGAATGCAGGGTGAGACAGCACTTGCTGAACTCTGAATCAGGAGAACCAATGGATTCCACAGTAACAGGCTTTTGAGGCACTTGGGTCTATCAAGAGTGGGTCCCCTTTAGATAAGTCAGCTCTGGAAATGTAAGTTTAAAATACGATCCTCATAGATTGATCTATCACAGACATTCTTATCATTTTTCTTCTGCAATCTCACTACTCTCATGGCTTTAGATATAAAATATTTTGGTGAATTCTAAATCTTTTATCTTCATAGCCTCTGCTTGAGCTCCAGGACTGGCCAGACCTCTCCCAATGCATAGTGAACAGTCTCATGGGAATGTCCCTCAAAATCCCTAAATTTCAAAAGTCAAAAGCTAAACTAATGTTCTCTTACCATCCACTGATCTCAAACCAACTTCTGTATTCCTTGTTCAGTTAATGACAACCAACCAACCTGCCTGAGCTCAAAACTTTGGAATTTTTCCATGTCTCTTGATATTATTCCAATGAGAAATCATACTGCTCTTTCCCTATACCTCCATCACTTCTGTTTTAATTCAAGCTCTCAACTCTATTCTTCAAGGCACAGTTGCAAACTTAAATCCACAAACATTTTTTAAGTACGTACCATGTACTTAGCATTTTGTGAAATATGCTGGGTAGAGAAACTGCACATGGTATCAAATGTCACCTCTTCTTTCCCATAAGATACCTCAGGTTAGCCAACTCCTCCTCCTCAAAATACTGAATTATAAGGATCTGGTTATTTGTCTTCTACTTTAAGAATAATTAGAAGATAAACGAACACCACATTCTGCTATTCATCTTTTTATTCCTGGCATAATACAAAGACAGCACAATATTTAGTATATGGAAGGTAATCAATAAATTCTGTTGAATAAGTGAAATGTACACTTGGCTTATCACCCTTTAAAAAAGGAGACTTAACTCTTTCACCCATGGTACCATCTAAAGGTTCATATTTAACTAAAACTTTTAATCTTTTCTTCATATTTGGAATTCAGGTAATTACCCTTCTATCAAAGAGCCTATATAATTCAATGGAGTTGCTAACACCATCTCACACTGGATTGTACAAGGTAACTGTCAGTAATGTAGAAACTCTCGTGTGAAGTTGTACATCTATAAAGCCTATAAGTTATACTGGGTAAGATGAAAAAGCTGCTTATATTCCACAGCAATGTAATTACAAATAAGTTTCAACCCATGTAAATACAGAAAGACCATCTCTTATCACTTAACCTATTCAGAGCACACCTCCCTCTCTTAGTTTACAACTCATATGGCAGCTAATTTACTAACTATACCAGTCAGAGTTCTTATAAAGAATTGAAACTGAGTTTTGCTGACTTATCCTGGCAGGGAATTTCTTGAAAGATTTTGGGTTGGTTCATAGAATTGGTTGTGGAGGACCAGGATTGGAAAAGAAGTAAGAAACCAGGGAGATGAGTCAAGAGAAATAATCTGCCCAGAATATCACCACCAGCTTTTCTAATGATGGACACACAATGCTTCCAATATTGCTAAATTTCCAAATTCTGAGTGGCTTAAGCAAGAACTTACAACTGGCCAAGCCTTAGTTCACAAGCTGCCTCAAAAAGCTTCTACAATCGGGTCTCCATTGGTTTCAGAAGTGGAAAATACAATGTTGTTTTTCACCGAGTCCCATCCTTGGGGGACTGCCCTCAAAAAGTTACATGCTGAGCCATAAAAAACAACAACCAAAATCCAGCAAATATTCACATATTCCATACTATCATCAAAGATATCATGACACCCAAAGGTTGTGTGTATGTGCATTAGTAATGCACAAAGCCAAAGCACTGGTTCAGGCAGGGCATTGAGTATAAAATTCCTACAGTGCTGGCCTGTGTATATACTGAATATACCCACGTGACTGGCTCCCTTAATTGATTTCTGCTTGTCACTTCTATTCTGCTCAGGTATGACACTGCATTCCCTTTGTGCTGACATATCATTTGGCTACGGTGCTGTCAGTTTCTAGTCAGAAAAAAATAAGTTCATGAGACTGTGCAAGAACCCTTCAAGACCTTCAATACACACTCAGTCAAAACCTTCATGTGGTATTAATATGAGTGTTGGATACCAGGCCCACTTAGGGCAAAAAACACACTGAAATTCTTGGCTCATGAGAGATCCTGATGTCAGATGTCCTAATCTGTTAAGTGTTTTTGACCAACCAAATGAAGTAGATATAAAGCAGTAATAGTGTTCCTAGTATTTAGTTTTCATCATTAGGCTCAACCGAGCCTCAATTCAGGGTGCAACAGTTCTGATAGTGAATTCTTTTCCTGCCATCACTCCATATAAAATGAATAATGCTGAGTCAATATACTTCCAAAGTTCTGGCTCTAAATTTTAGGGAATAGAATTGCTGGCTCCTGGGATCATCTCAGAAGACTAAAACTGAGATAGAGCTTTGTAGGCGTTGACTACCTCTACAAGATTATAGTATGCCTTAGGCAATGTTAGAACAATAAAATGACTAGCTCAGAAACTACACACCCTAATTAAAAACACAACCTTTTAAGGTTCTCTACCATACATACTGCTTGGACACATTTGCTGCTTTCATTGGTATTTTGCTTGGATGTTTATAGACCCGAGGGAATACTGGATATTAAGAGATTTTTCTTATTTCATAGATAGGAAAACTGGAAGCCGGATAGGTTAGATGACTTGTTGGAGGCCACAAACATAGTTACTTTAGAAGATTAGACAAAATACATGTCTCCTGACCCGAGGTCAGCGCAATTTGTACTACAGCATACCATTCCAGTAATGTCTTACATTTACATGTGGCAAGACCTAACTACAAACTGAAGAATGTTCAGGTTAGAGTCAACCAATGACCACCAAGGCCAATTGTATATCAATAGACCTTTCTATCCACAAAATGTAGCCTGCATTCCTAGTAAGTATTCTCAACCTAAGTGACTCTGTTCTTGGTGTCTCCTCCACTTGTCTGCTGAGAATGGGGCCCTCAGAATCTGCTTTATCATACCACTCCAGTATTCCCACAACTGCCTGTTTGTAGCTCTTCAATCTGGACCAACTCCCTCAGGGAATCAAGATTTTACCATTACCACCTGCTGATGACAGGGAAAAACCCTGCCTTGATGGCGCTGGTACACACCTCCACCCGACATAGAATCCCCCACATTCTAGAACACTTTTACTTCTTGAAAATTTTATTTCTGGACTCACTTCTTGGAGGTAACTCTAAACTAAATTAACTAGCCTATTTCCAGCACAGCTCAGCTTATGACTCTTTCCCCTGTAGCGTCCTTTATGCAAGAATCACTTGAAACCCTACATCTCTCTCAGCTTTCACTTCTTAGAATAAAATATTTTATTTATTTCAAATATATTAATAGTCACACTAATTTTCAACTAAGGTTGAGGATCACTGCCAAAGGTAAAGAAATTTGATTGAAAAATCTTCTAGATCAGCGCTATCCAACAGAAATATAAACCACAAATATGATCCATATAACTTTAAATTTCATAGCAGCCATATTGTTTTTTAAACTATAGTAATATATTTTGACTCATTATATACATATCTTTGCAACATGTAATCAACATAAATAATATATTAGTGAGATATTTTACATTTGTTTTTTCATATTAAGGTGCTATCACCAGACCTATGGTTATTAAGAGCTTTTTATAAAATTGAGCCTTTGCACTTGTGTGCAAAGCAGCAAAGACAGACATTTGGGCACAGAAAGTAGTTCATCTAAGTGGGGGACTGGCTGGCTCTAAGGGCAATCAAAAATCCCGAGGCTGTGGAGATCTTACACACAGTGTCCTCAGAATTAGTAGATTAGGATTACAGGAATTTCGGTGTTCCAGATGCCACTGCCTCCCTCCGCCTCTAATTTCAGCTCTTTGAGAACTGGTACACTGATGAGGTTGGCTGCACATAACAAATGTTTTTGTACCCTAGATGGAGAACCGATTAGTTGCATCCCACATGGGCACTGATGGTACAGCTGAAAGGTTCTTTTCTTTCTATATACAGAAGTGAAAAAGTACATCTCACAAATGTTTCAGGTCTGAACACAAGTGACGGTGAATGAAAGAGCCTGCGTCACATTTCTCTATCACAGGGGGATGTAACTGTTACCAGTTCTGCTGGTTTCTCAATCTGCAGCAAAGATCTTAGACTATGGTTGTTCTGCCTTAAAACACAAGATCTAGATTCTGGCTTTACCAAAAGCACACAAGGAGGGTACTCCAAACATCTCTCTATATAGTCTTCCCCTATTGCTCTTTTTAACAAAGAAACTGCCTCTCAGAAAGACAACCCATAGTTTAATAAAAAGAAGTAACACTGATTCATTTCTGAAAGAATACTGGAATTGCTGAGAGGGCACCTGGTGTAGAAAGAGTGGAACTTTAAAATGAAACAAACTTGGCTTTGGATTCTGCCTCTGCCACTGGCCACCTGTCGAGTTCCAGGATAGCCTCTTGGAACATCTAGGTTTTAATGTGTGAAATAGGCAAACTAATACCTTTCTTTGCAGAGTTGTTAGGGGGACTATAAAAAATAAGTAAAACAACTAGCAAAATGTCCACACCAAAGTAGTGCTCAATGAGAGCAATTATTAAATTTTCAAAGTAGGGGACAGAAAGAGATTAAACAAAAAACATAAGCAGCTTGTGCAGTGACAATTATTACTGAACACTACCATAATACATTAGCTACCTGCATTCTATTTTCGTTTGATAACCGTTTCATAAGTCAGTCTGTGAATGTCAGTAATCCCTGTAGGACTCACACACCTCATACAGACTAGTAAAGCTGCAATAACTTTAGTCTCTGTTAATTTGGAATGAGTGTGGATATAAAGGTTTCCTAAATTGATGAATACTGTAAACAAATCGAGAGAATTTAAGCTATTTATGATTAAAAGCTTGATTGCATTTCTTACAGATTTTTTCAGGAATAGGTCTAATGATGTTTTTAAAAAGCCCTGAGATGCTCTAATTGAGAACAGCTTATTTTGTTTTTGTAAGATTATTATCAAACCAATAGGACCCCATCCTATTGTCTTCCTCCATTGTTTACTGTTTTGTAATCTTTTCACTCTTTTTATTCTTTCCGTGGTTTCCCTTGAGATTTTACTATATATATATATATATATATACACACACACACACACCATATACATATTTCAACAAATCTTTTAAGGACAGTAAAAGGACTTTAGTTGCAATCTCCCTCTTTCCAGCTTATATTCTCTTGTTGAATAACATTTCTTTTAATTCTAAAAATTAGACACAATTATTATTGTGTATCAAACATGTTTGGCTTTACTTATATTTATGCCCTGTATCTGTTTATTATTCCATTCCATCTTATATCTCTGGCATTTCTCTTCTGGGATAATTTGTTTTTCTCCTGAATTACATCCTACAGAAGTTCCTTTAGAAAAACTGCAGAGGTCTTTCAGTGATACACTCTTTCATTTATATCTCTAAATGTTTTCATTTTATTGTAATTCTTGAACAGTACTTTAAAATAATTTTGCCAAATTCACACTCTGTAGACACTTCCCTACTTCCTAGATTCTGACACTATAGAAACTGGCTATCGTACTATTTCTTTAGTTTAGTACACTAAACTATACTGGTGTAGGTTCTACTTGACAGTTTATTAGCAGGTGACGTCTTTTTCTCTGGCTGCTTTCAAGACTTTCTCTTTTTCTTTTCTACAGTTAATGTAAGTGTAGGCACACATTTCATACTTAAACTTGGAATGCACTGTGCTTCATAGATCTGTGGGTTTCTTATTTTCATAAATTCTGAAAAATAACTCTACCCTTTGAAATATGCAACACAGGTATCAACCACGACAAGGCAGTAGAGAAAGACAATGATAATAAATTGCATGATGATTATACATTTAAATTCATTCATAATAGAAGACACATCCTGATAATATCCATATTAACATCGCACAAAAATAAACCCCATCTACAATTTAACTATAGACGACTTTTGTCTATTGTGATATCGTGTTCATGGGCCATAGTTCATAAAAAAACAACTTTCTGATAACAGAGAAATCTTTCCTCAAAGAATTAAAAATGAATTTATATTACATTTTCATTTTATATTTCATTATAGAAGTTCTTACAGAGTAAAATAATGCAAAGCTTCACACTATTAAAGTTTTCAATTTTTCCATGTAGTTCGTCTTAACTAATCGAATCACAACCATTTCATAACTGGCTCTAACTACTAACTAAAAGGTGCAGAACTCATGTGGAAGGAAATTTACGATAGACCTACAATACTTTTTCCACAATTAATTAGAGCCCCAAAGAATTGAAAATGCTTAAATATCAATCTAATTATCTTATAATTATGTTCATTTTTTCCAATTCTTTAATTATCAGTACTATATACATGCTCAACAACAAGAATACAAAAATGCTGGATCATACTAAGGCACCAAGAGTTTATTGTAGCTTCACTAAAAGCAAATGGAAATGAGCAAGTAGAACAAATGAAGTGGAAAATGGTTTCCCTATTCACTTTTGCTCATTTCTCAAAGAAAACAAAAAACAAAAAACAAAAAAACCCCAAACACACACCATGACATTAAAAAAAGAAACTGAGAGGGAGCCTGTCTGGCCTTTGGATCTTCTTCAGGCTAGATGGTACTACTGATCATAACTAAAATTTCGCAGAACCAAAAAGAGTAAAGTAGCAATTTCATAGCCGAAAACAAAACAGGTCTTACCAACTTCCTTACAGTGGAGTGTTAACTATGCTGAGGAAAGATTCTTCACTTTTACAAATGCACAATCTCAATTTAGATAAATTTACATAAGTTGCTTTGCCTAACCTGATATGAAGCCTTGCTGCATTAGATTACAGTTATTTTTATAGACAATAAGGCAGAAACACATAAACGTTTACAAAATTAGCACTCTAGCATCCAAACTGATTGATAGTAAAAAAAATAACTCTTGTCCTATTCCAATGTACCCAAAGATTGGGGAGGGGAAAGAAGGAGAGAAAAGGACAGAGGTTAGACAGACAGAGATAGGGAACAAGAGAGGCATAGGGAGGCAAGAGAGAGAGAGACAGAAATCTGAGTTAAAACCAGCAAATTAGCAGTGTGTGCTCACTTTTGGTACAAACAGTTAATTAACTATACTTTGTTTTAGAAATTCTCTTCTTCCAGGATTCCACAACACACTTTAAAGGAGAAGGGATAAGAATTACTGAAAGATTGTTTCTTAAATTAGCAGAGAATAGCCTCTCACAAACTTCTGTACAACTATGGTAAATAGGCTGGCTACATCACATCATATTCTTTGCTCAAGAGGTGGACCAAAACAGGCTATGCAGGCCAATGACCCGATGTTCAGATCCTGATGCCACAGGGACTGAGCTGAGGCTGATTTACTTCCTCTGAGCCTCATTTTCCACCCCTGCAAACAGGTAGAATGGAAAGAAGTAACTGCATATAGGGTTGTTGAAAGGGATTGATCAATGCACCCATGTGAAGCACTTAGAAAAGTATGTTGACTAATATTAATATCATTAGCAAAGCAGCATTATTAAATATCTGAAGTGGTAACCATTTTACTTAGTTATTAACAACAATGAAATCTGAGACCTTTTGGTGCTGACTCAGACAAAGCTTCTATATCTAAGTGTGTAATGACGATACTTGTTGAATGAAAAATACCGAGACAGAACCCACTCTAGAAACTGCAGTATCTCTAATTAGTCCTGCACTTAGGAGAAACCCACTTTCCAAATTCCACATATCCCCTAATTTGGAGCCAATTTTTCAACTATTGCATCTGTTTCCTAACTGGCCCCCTGCTTCTAATTATCTCTTTCTAAGTCATCCATTTAGTGCTCATTGGGGAGCCTTATACCGTACAGGCCTGTGCCTGTCCCCTCTTTGCTGTGAAACTGACAGCACCCTCTACCTACTTGGGCTGTTCCTTTATGTGTGTCTTACTCCCCTGATGCACTTCTGTCTTAGTCAAAACAGAACTACTGGGTTTTCCAATGGAATCCTGCAGAATTCCTATCAACAACAAACATCTGTGAGCACTCTTCCCTCTGCACTGACGTCCTCCTCAGCTCAGTGACAGGCAGGTCTCTCCTCCTACTAACCCTGTCCGAAGACTTGACTTCAGGGCAAAGCAAGGAGGAGTGACAAGTATTCAACCATAAGCCAAAAAGCTAAAAAAACTTTCTTTGCTGTACTACTCAGTGAATTACTGACCTTTTTGAGACAGTCAATAACTAAACTGTATTCTTAAACATGATAAAAGAAGCCCAAACATCTTAATACAGGAGGCAGTGTTTAAGAGTAGTTAGGAATAGGGGTGCCAGTCAAACTGTCAGCTCCCATCCCATTATAAACTCTGACGCTTTAGGCAAGTCACTGAAAGCATGGCCAGTGAAGGATACATGGTGTCATCTTGGAAAGGCCCCGAGGACACAGAGAAATGGGTATCAGTACTGCTAAGTGAGCAACACTAGGAAAGACTTCTCAGTCTTCCACACAACTCAGAGGAACACGTGTGCCTAAAATCCTTCTAGCTAGGAGTGGAGATTGCAGGAATGAAAGACAACGCGCAGAGCCCCCAGGTGCTTCTGTCAGGAAATTTTATTGTGTTAAATCAAGCACATTGTGGTACAAATCCAAGCGTGCTCACATGTTTTTTTAGCTTTCTAAACAGACTGCAGACCAGGTTATTCACCTAGATTCATGGGTATTCACTATATTCCCCTACCACTCACCTGTACCATGGCCCAGGGCCAGCAAGGGAATTACTACAAAGATAGGGAAGGGAAGAACTAAGCCCAACCTATCACTCCTATCAAAAAAATAAATAAAATAAAAAAGTAAAACAACAGTAAGCAACCAAAGACCACAACAATAATTTAAAGAAATGGGATTACCAGTAGAGACCCTGGCGCTGCAGTATCTTCCTTTTGCTCACCAACCCCACAAAGGTGACACGGCATTGCTTTCTCACTGTGGACTCAAGTCCAGTCACTCGTATTCCCAAAGGACCACATTACTTTTTCTTTGCCTATTTAAACACCACTCACCATCCCTTGTTGTAGTTACCTGTGTAGGGCTCAACTTGTTTATACTAGCTAGACTGTAAATTAAATAAGTTCCTGCTTCTCACATTGCGGTGCAACACCAGAGCCTTTGAACATGGTATACAGGAACCATGGGGTGAGCAAATGAATCTGTAATCCTTAACAGCATCTATATTAAAAAGAAAGGAAAAATGACACACCATGCCTAGAGTAGCCATATGCATGGAGCCCAAGTAGAATGGTGGGTGCAGGGGCTGGGGAGGGGGAAGGGGGCACTGGTCTTCAACGGGAACAGAGTTTCAGTTCAGGAAGATGCAAAGGGTCCTGGGGAAGGATGGTGGTGACAGTGGCAGGACAATATAAATGTACATAATATCACAGAACTTTAAAGTTAAAAATATCATTTTAACTTTAAAATGGTAAATTTTGTGTTGTGTGTATTTTACCACCAAAAGAAAAAAGAAAGATAAGAAAAGAAGGAAGTGAGGAGAAAGAAAAGGTGAGAGAGAGGGAGGAAGAGGAAGATAAGGTAAAAGAAACTAAGGCACCTGTTAATAAAACTTTCCCAAATAAAAATGTGATCTCTGCATACATTAACCTTTAAAAAATTTCTCAACTTAGGTCCTCCTCACCCAATGCTGCAAAGGTTCTCCTAGAACTTCTAATACATTCGTGTCCCAAAAGTCATTGCAATTCTTTTCTTAAAATAACACTATTACACATTTCTTACAATTCTCTGCTTTCTATTTTATACTCCAAATTCTAGGACTCCTCTTTGAATTAAATATGCCTATTTAATTCTAAAACAAATGTGTAACACAAGCTAAATGGTTCATTTCAAATTAAATATATAGAATGTATTGAAACCATTAATATGTTTAAAGAAAATTCGAGCTTTAGGGTCTCTAAAATCATTAACTGTAGTCTTGCAGCATTGCCAATATTTATTAAAAAATTAAGCACAAAGAAAAGTATTTTGAGGTTCTTTTTTCTTCATTATGAAAGTAATGTAAGTACAAATACAGGCAATTTAGAAAACTTGGAAAAATGACTATAACCTTAAACTTAACATTAAATAAACATTTCCAATTACATTAAAAAATTTTAATAACCATTACTTTAAGTCATATAAGATTTTGATCTCAGAGGCTATGTGTGAAAATTCATTAAACTAAGTCCCTTCTTTGAGTCCTTTAGGTCATTTCCAATTTTTCCCTAGTCTAAATAAGACAGCAAGAAGCTTGTCTAGGTGAACAAAGCTCTCCCTGACCACAGTATTTTGGATTATTTCATTAGGACAGAGTCTTAAGAGGAAACTACAAAATTAAGGAGACGACTTTTTCTGCGGTGTCTGATAAACTTTGCACATCCATGTGTGTGAGTTGTACATATACATGCTCCTGGAATACACAGCATTTTTCTGTAGCTAATGGGTAACACTTCCTCTTATACAATTAAGAATTGGGGATTATTTAAACATGAAAAGATAAAAGCTTCCAGTAACTGGACTTCTTGTGAATGAAGTCTTTTTTTTCCATTCTGAAATAAAGACAGTCAGTCTAGAAATTGCTAATAAGCCTCTTCATGGAAGAGGTTAACAGCACAGGGTCTTTTATCGTCTATTAAAAATATTACATGCTGCTCCAATTATTTTGAACAAAGTAAAATATTTCTCACTCTGATTACACATTTCTTGTTGATATCTTTCCAATGTTAAAAAGCTTGAAGAAGGTTCCTAGTGATTAATAACTGAAATAAATAAAAACTATGGATTTACTGGTGACTAGCTTAGTTACCAAGAGTGTTTTCCCCGGACATATTATCCAAAGGATGACTGCCTCATCAGAACTGAAACTAGTATGCCACGCCTTTCAATGATATAATATCTCTGCACTACAGTAGTATTTTTCTGTTTTATTTTGGTATAATTAATGTACAATTACTTGAACAACATTATGGTTACCAGATCCCCTATTATCAAGTCCTCCCCACATACCCCATTATAGTCACTGTCCATCAGCATGGTAAGATGCTATAGACTCATTACTTTTCTTCTCTGTAATACTGCCTTTCTCATGTCCCCGCCCCCCCGCCCCTCTATTATGTGTGCTAATCATAATGCCCCCTTTCCCCCCTTATTCCTCCCTTCCCACCCATACTCCACAGTCCCTTTTCCTTTGGTAACTGTTAGTCCATTCTTCGGTTCTGTGAGTCTGCTGCTGTTTTGTTCCTTCAGTTTTTTCTTTGTTCTTACACTCCACAGATGAGTGAAATCATTTGATACTTGTCTTTCTCCACCTGGCTTATTTCACTGAGCATAATACCCTCTAGCTCCATCCATGTTGCTGCAAATGGTAGGATTTGTTTTCTTCTTATGGCTGAATAATATTCCATTGTGTATATGTACCACTTCTTCATTATCCATTCATCTACTGATGGACACTTAGGTTGTTTCTATGTCTTTTCAAACTGGGCTGCTGCATTCTTAGGGTAAATTCCCAGAGTGGAATTCCTGGGTCAAATGGCATTTCTATTTTGAGTTTTCTGAGGAACCTCCATACTGCTTTCCACAATAGTTGAACTAGTTTACATTTCCACTAGCAATGTAGGAGGGTTCCCCGTTCTCCACATCCTCGCCAAGATTTGTTGTTGTTTGTCTTTTGGATGTTGGCCATCCTAACTGGTATGAGGTGATATCTCATTGTGGTTTTAATTTCAATTTCTCTGATGATTAGCGATGTGGAACATCTTTTCATGTGCCTGTTGGCCATCTGAATTTCTTCATTGGAGGCGTCTGTTCAGCTCCTCTGCCCATTTTTTAATTGCCTTATTTGCTTTTTGTTTGTTGAGGTGTTTGAGCTCTTTATATAATTTGGATGTCAACCCTTATCGGATATATCATTTATGAATATATTCTCCCTTGCTGGAGGATGTCTTTTTGTTCTCCTGATGGTATACTTTGCTGAACAGAAGCTATTTAGTTTGATATACTCCCACTTGTTCATTTTTGCTTTTGTTTCCCTTGCCCAGGGAGATTAGTTCATGAAGAAGTCGCTCATGTTTATGTCCAAGAGATTTTTGCCTATGTTTTATTCTAAGAGTTTTATGGTTTCATGACTTACATTCAGGTCTTTGATCCACTTTGAGTTTACTTTTGTGTATGGGGTTAGACAGTAATCCAGTTTCATTCTTTTACATGTAGCTGTCCAGTTTTGCCAAGACCAGCTGTAGAAGAGGCCATCATTTCCCCATTGTATATCCATGGCTCCTTTATCGTATATTAATTGACCATATATGCTTGGGTTTATATCTGGGCTCTCTATTCTGTTCCACTGGTCTGTGGGTCTGTTCTTGTGCCAGTACCAAATGGTCTTGATTACTGTGGCTTTGTAGTAGAGCTGGAAGTCAGGGAGCGTAATTCCCCCTGCTTTATTCTTCCTTCTCAGGATTGCTTTGGCTATTCGGGGTCTTTTGTCATTCCATATGAATTTAAGAACTGTTTGCTCTAATTCACTGAAGAATGCTGTAGGTATTTTGATAGGGGTTGAATTGAATCTGTAGATTGCTTTAGGCAGGATGGCCATTTTGACAATATTAATTATTCCTAGCCAAGAGCATGGGATGAATTTCCATTTATTACTGTCCTCTTTAATTTCTCTTAAGAGTGTCTTGTAGTTTTCAGGGTATAGGTCTTTCACTTCCTTGGTTAGGTTTATTCCTAGGTATTTTATTCTTTCTGATGCAATTGTAAGTGGAATTGTTTTCCTGATTTCTCGTTCTGCTAGTTCATCGTTGGTGTATAGGAATGCAATAGATTCCTGTGTATTAATTTTGTATCCCGCAACTTTGCTGAATTCAGATATTAGATCTAGTAGTTTTGGAGTGGATTCTTTAGGGTTTTTAATGTACAATATCATGTCATCTGCAAACAGGGACAGTTTGACATCTTCCTTGCCAATCTGGATGCCTATTTTTTCTTAGTGTTGTCTGATTGCCATGGTTAGGACATCTAGAACTATGTTGAATAAAAGTGGGGAGAGTGGGCATCCTTGCCTTCTTCCCGATCTTAAAGGAAAAGCTTTTAGCTTCTCACTGTTAAGTATAATGTTGGCAATGGGGTTGTCATATATGGCCATTATGTTGAGGTACTTGCCCTCTCTACCCATTTTGTTGAGAGTTTTTATCATGAATGGATGTTGAATTCTGTCAAATGCTTTTACAGCATCTATGGAGATGATCATGTGGTTTTTGTCCTTCTTTTTGTTGATGTGGTGGATGATGTTGATGGATTTTCGAATGTTGTACTATCCTTGCATCCCTAGGATGAATCCCACTTGATCCTGATGGATGATCTTTTTGATGTATTTTTGAATTCGGTTTGCTAATATTTTGTTGAGTATTTTTGCATCTATGTTCATCAGGGATATTGGTCTGTAATTTTCTTTTTTTATGGTGTCTTTGCCTTGTTTTGGTATTAGAGTGATGTTGGTCTCATAGAATGAGTTTGGGAGTATTTCCTCCTCTTCTACTTTCTGGAAAACTTTAAGGAGGATAGGTATTAGGTCTTCACTAAATGTTTGATAAAATTCAGCAGTGAAACCATCTAATCAAGGGATTTTGTTCTTAGATAGTTTTTTGATTATGAATTCAATTTCTTTGCTGGTAATTGGTCTATTCAGATTTTCTATTTCTTCCTTGGTCAGCCTTGGAAGGTTGTATTGTTCTAGAAAGTTGTCCATTTCTTCTAGGTTATCAGTTTGTTACCATATAATTTTTCATAGTATTCTCTCATAATTCTTTGTATTTCTGTGGTGTCCATAGTGATTTTTCCTTTCTCATTTTGGATTCTGTTTATGTGAGTAGACTCTCTTTTTTTCTTGATAAGTCTGGCTAGGGGTTTATCTACTTTGTTTATTTTCTCGAAGAACCAGCTCCTGCTTTCATTGATCCTTTCTATTGTTTTATTCTTCTCAATTTTACTTATTTCTGCTTTAATCTTTATTATGTCCCTGTCTCTACTGACTTTGGGCCTCTTTTGTTCTTCCTTTTGTAGTTTCATTAATTTGAGTTTAGACTGTTCATTTGGGATTGTTCTTCTTTCCTGAGGTACACCTATATTGTAATATATTTCCCTTTTAGCACAGCCTTCGCTGCATCCCACAGATTTTGTGGTGTTGAATTATTGTTGTCATTTGTCTCCATATATTGCTTGATCTCTGTTTTTATTTGGTCATTGAACCATGAGGAGCATGTTATTAAGCCTCCATGTGTTTGTGGGCTTTTCGCTTTCTTTGGGGAATTTATATTTAGTTTCATACTTTTGTGATCTGAGAAGCTGGTTCGTACAATTTCAATCTATTTGAATTTACTGAGGTTCTTTTTGTGGTCTAGTATATGATGTATTCTTGAAAATGTTCCATGTGCACTTGAGAAGGTGTATCCTGTTGCTTTTGGATGGAGTGTTCTGTAGATGTCCGTTAGGTCCATCTGTTCTAATCTGTTGTTCATTGCCTCTGTCTCTTTGTTTATTTTCTGTCTGGTTGATCTGTCCTTTGGAGTGAGTGGTGTGTTGAAGTCTCCTAAAATGAATGCATTGCAGTCTATTTACCCCTTTACTTCTGTTAGTATTTGTTTTATATATGTAGGTGATCCTGTGTTGGGTGCATAGATATTTATAATAGTTATTTCCTCTTGCTGGACTGATGCTTTTACCATTATGTGATGTCCTTCTTTGTCTCTTGTTAATTTCTCTGTTTTGAAGTCTAATTTGTCTGATACAAGTACTGCAACTCCTGCTTTTTTCTCACTATTAGTTGCATGAAATAACTTTTTCCATCCCTTCACTTTCAGTCTGTGTATGTCTTTGGGTTTGAAGTGAGTCTCTTGAAGGCAGGATATGGATGGATCTTGTTTTTTTTATCCATTCAGTAACTCTATGTGTTTTCACTGGTGCATTCAGACCATTTACATTAGGGTGATTATTGATAAGTATGTACTTATTGCCATTGCCGGCTTTAGAGTCATGGTTACCAGAGGTTCAAGGGTAATTTCCTTACTATCTAACAGCCTAATTTAACTCACTTCATATGCTATTACAAACAAAACCTAAAGCGTCTTTTTTTTTTCTTCCTCCTCCATTCTTTGCATGTTAGGAATCATATTCTCTACTCTTTGTCTAGCCTTTGGGTGACATCTACTTAGCCTTAGGAATACTTCCATCTATAGCAGTCCCTCCAAAATGCACTGTAGAGGTGGTTTGTGGGAGGTATATTCTCTCAGTTTTTGCTTATCTGAAAATTGTTTAATCCCTTCTTCAAATTTAAGTGATAACCTTGTGGGGTAGACTATTCTTGGTTCAAGGCCCTTCTTCATTTGCATTAAAGATATCATGCCACTCCCTTCTGGCCTGTAAGGTTTCTGTTGAGAAGTCTGATGATAGCCTGATGGGTTTCTCTTTGTATGTGATCTTTTTCTCTCTCCAGCTGCTTTTAAAAGTCTGTCTTTATCCTTGATCTTTGCCATTTTAATTATTACATGTCTTGCTGTTGTCTTCCTTGGGTCCCTTGAGTTGGGAGATCTGTGCACCTCCATGGCTTGAGAGACTATCTCCTTCCCCAGATTGGGGAAGTTTTCAGCCATTACTTTCTCAATGACACTTTCTATCCCTTTTTCTCTTTCTTCTTCTGGTACTTCTATAATGCGAATATTGTTCTGTTTGGATAGGTTACACAGTTCTCTCAATACTCTTTTATTCTTAGAGATCCTTTTTTCTTTCTGTGCCTCAGCTTCTTTGTATTGCTTTTCTCTAATTTCTATTCCATTTACTGTCTCTTCTACTACATCTAATCTGCTTTTAAATCCCCCCATTGTATGTTTTATTTCAGATATGGAATTTCTTAATGATTGAATCTCTTACTTAAATTCATTCCTGAGTTCTTGATTATTTTTCTGTACCTCCATAAGCATGTTTATGATTTCTGTTTTGAACTCTCTTTCAGGAAGATTGGTGAGTTCAGTTTCATTTGGCCCTTTTTCTGGGTTTTGTGAGATTTTGGTCTGGCCCATATTCTTTTGACATTTCATATTTCTGTGTGGTGCCCTGTTGTGCGCAGAAGCTCCAGTCTCTGGGCTGCTCAGCCCCTAGAGTGAGGTTGGGGGCCATAGGGGAGTGGAGCTGGTGCCTTGGGGGAGGAAAGATCTGTTCCCTAACTGCTATCTGTGGTGCCTGTCTCTAGTGTCAGAGCCAGTGGGCCAAGCACACAGGTGTAAGCCTCTGTGCTTTGCGTCTCTAGTTGTTGTAGGCGGGGCCTCCCTCTGGCTGGCCTGACGCCAGCACAGTGACTGCCAGTTTGTGAACCGGTGCTGGCAGGCTAGGAGGAATGTGCAGCAGACTGCATGTCATGGTGGGGAGCCTCAGAGCTGAGTAGGCAGCCAGGGGGATGGAGCACCTGAAGTTCCTCAAAGTTCCCAACCAGCTGGACAGAGCACACCCAGACAACCTTGTCCAGCTCTCCCTTCTCCTGTGTAGAAAGCTCCGTGCAAACTCCACCCCTTCAGCAGCCCTCTGGCTGCTAGGAAGCCTCTCAGACTGCCTGCCTTTCCTCTGACATAGAACAGCCAGATGTGGATTCCCCTCCTCCACAAACGGCCAGAATGTCTGTCTCTCAAGCACTCTGTCTGTCCGAATTCCCCAATGTCCAGAGCACCACACACTATAGGTTTCTGCTCACAAAGCAGATATCCAGGACTAGATGTTCAGGTGTCCCAAGCTTCCACCTCCTCTCCGCTCCGTTTCTCTCCCTCCCGCTTGTGAGCTGGGGTGGGGTAAGGGCTTGGGTCCCACCGGATTAAGCTTTCATACATTACCCTGTTTCGTGAGGTCTGTATGCAGTCTGGTTCAACCTTCTTTCTTGTTGCTGTTTTAGGATTAGTTGTATTAATT
Organism: Smutsia gigantea; assembly: GCA_032199065.1. NCBI lineage: Eukaryota > Metazoa > Chordata > Mammalia > Pholidota > Manidae > Smutsia > Smutsia gigantea. The sequence goes on along the minus strand of JAVSCE010006023.1, from coordinate 33,459 downwards.
AACAATATTTTTGTACTATTTGTGGTTTTGGGAGGAGTTCTCTATCTCACCTCTCATGCTGCCATCTTGAATCTCCTACAGTAGTATTTTTATAAAATAATTTTGGCCTTATGCTGCAATTCTTTTTTTTTTCTCTTCAGAATTGCAATTTTAGTGCTAGGGTTTAGGAGGGGAGTACAGGAGAGAATATGCATAATGTTCCAATCAGCCACATTACTTTGAGTAAGTGTCACCATCAGCAATTATTTTAATAAAGTGACCTGCAATACACTGAGGTTCTGACATGACATTATTAATGAACTGATAGTGTAAAACTGTGTGCAATGGTAGAGCCCAGAGATGGTTCCAAATGGTCTTTAAATCAGGTCTCTGAGGTAAGAATTTTTTTGAGCTTATATTTGCTATGAATTCTTGTAACAGTAAGACAAGATATCTCTGAACTTGCCACAGAATACCAAGGACAAAGGATGCTGTTTTTGTCGGATCTTCTAATGCAGCAGGATGAGGGGCAGGCCCGAGGGGAAAGGGGAATAGTGGGAAGAGGGGGAAAAACAGGAAGACTGGGGGGGCTTTCATAAGTAAGCAGGATCTTAAAGCACTAGAAGCTCTAACACATATTTCCAAGGCATAAAAACAAAGTTAAAGATACTAATATAAAACATGCCCAGAACTCAATTATGGGAGTTAGGAGGCAGCAGAGGAGAGAGAATTTGGGGAAAAGTTGAAATGCAGGTCACACTTTTAAAAAAGCATTTAAAAGATCTGAAGTTATTTTGTTCATTTATGAACTTAAAATACATTATGCTAACATCTGTTCATAAAAGGCAGGGTATCGTGATTTCATCTTCATTTAAAGCTTAAGTAAACTATTGATTCTTCTTAGAAACTGGTAAATGGACTTCCTTGTCAATCAAGTCTTCAAATTGTCGTTTTTGGTGAAAATGGATCTTGTGTGTCAGAAATGCCAGTGAATTTTTTAAATACACAGAAAAAAATAGGGAAGGATAGATTTCGCTATTCATAGATATTTTTTTCCTGTTCAAGAAATAATTAGATTCTGCTGAAGATTTAAAAAATTAGTAAGCAGTATAGTACAAAAAGTGTGTGCTTTCTCAAAGGCTGCTGCTTCTCATCCATAGAGTTACTCTGACATCAACGAGGGTGTTCAGTGCACAAAGCCAAATGCGACTTCACAACTGTTTGGAATACATTGCTAAATTTAAGGTGACTTTTCTGTGAGCTTATGAAAGAGACCATTTTTATCTTTTAAAGTACAACTTATGTTTTCAAATTACACGATCTGTGAAATGAAATTTACATTTAATCGTCTAACTTGGTCTCAGTGTTCCTTTGAGCCTTTATGTCAAGAAATTACACTTCATAAAATCAAGTAAAATTATGGTATTTTACCACTTAGATCTCTGTTTCTGATATTTGTTCATGCAAAGAATAAAATGTCTTCGCTTAACATTTGAGGAGCTGTAAAAAGATTACACTTGCTAAACACTAAGCAAACATAATTTACAAGGCAATACAGAGTTCAAGTTCTTTTGGGACATATATTTAGTCTCCCAAGTTTGAGACGTTTCAATGGAAAACATCATGGGATGTGCCCTAATGTTAATCAATAGCTCTTAGTGAGATTTGCAATGATAAAAGGCAGAGTCAAAGGAGAAGTCATAAGGTCACTTGATGTAGCTGCCATTATCACTTTACTGTAGGACAGCCATTCCTTTGTGAAAAAGGAAAGAAACAGTAAGTGGGCTTGCTCTTTTTCCTGAGACCCCTTATCTACTCAGATAAGCCAAATCTGAACACTGGACGTCTTACCACCTCTTCCTCCTCCTTCACAGCCTATCCATTCAAAGTCACATGGCTCTTCTTCCTTAAGAACTCTGACTTTGTTCTTTTCCAAGTTCACGGTCGTTACCTAAAACCAGACCATTATAGTCTCAATACCAAATCCCTGAAACTACTCCTCTGGCAGAGGTGTGGTGTAACTTATCATGTTGCCTGGGTTATGCACTATAAATGGAGGGTGTGGACGTTAACACAATGCTCCCTAAAGTTCAACACTGCGTAACCTGCATGACCATGCTTGGTCACACACAGAAGTTCTACCAAGACTGCCCCCAACCCCACCACACCCAACCTACTTTCCATGTTGCAGTCAGAAGGATTTTTCAGAAATCCTTCTCCCAGCCTTATCTGAAACTGAATGCTTATCTCGCCAGCCTTTACACCTAATGCCAGCCTTCCACCCCTAGTGTCCTTCCCCAGTGGACACTGTTTTACATGAAACTCCTGGGTTACCCCATGCTTTTGCACTTCTCTGGCATTAGCTGGTCCCTCTGCCTAGAGGCCTCTACCATTCTGGTGCCTGGCTACTTGTCTTCTGTCTTAGCTTACTTAGATGCCTTCTCTGATCTGAGAAAAGATTAACATCCTCTTCTGTTTATTCCTAATGCAACTGTTTCAATTTGTATTTTCCCTGCAAAATGTTCTCCCCCCAGTTAAATTAAAAAATAACATGAGGCAGGACTGTTTCCTGTTCATGACTGTAGCTTCTCTACTTATAGCAGGTGCACAACAGAACAGGGTAGATGAATGAGCAAACGGACGTTTGTTTACACATAGATCAAATTAAAACACTCTAGCCACTATTTCACAATTCTAGCAAATTAGTTTAATGTTTTTCAAAGCAGTTCCAAATGACAAATTTAACAGAAGTATAAAATATATCAACAATGAGGAGACCCAAGAACTAGCAAGAGCTTCAGGTTAGAAGCAATACAGTGATTAACAGAGTTATGTTTGTATTCTTCCTATAATGCAAAGCATATTTCTGTATTACAAGTGCCAACTTTGTATAATAAATACAACATATGGAATTTTTCAGCCCTCCTAGAGATTAGAAGGTTTTTAGATCTAAGTTAAAGGAAGGGTCTCTAACCATTAAAAAGTAAGTAGAATGAAAAAAGAACATAAAGATGCCTTTGGCTGAAAATCTCTTCAAAATTAGAGGTACAGAGATCTGTAAAAGAAACACAAAATCCTGAAATTTCAAAAGTCCCATGTTTAGCTTGTCAAAGTTAAACATTTACCTCGAGGTATTAAGTGTGTCAAAATTATGAAATTTATTTCTCATTCTGACTTGGCAGTCAGTAAACTAAAATGAAGCTTTTCTAAGTTCTTACTAAAATAAAAGCTAACATTTATCCTATACCTCCCAAATTGCAAAGTACTTTGAAACGTACCATCTAATATACAGCAACCCAATGAGACAGGCAGAGCAGGAATTCTGGGGACACCACAGCTTCATTCATGAAAATGCCCCATAAATATGAAGAGACACCCTCCCCATCCTTAAACACACAAGTCTTTGCCTTCTGTTGTTAGGTATGCATCCTATCCCCAAAACTCCTCTCCCCGCAGAAGGAGTTCCCAGGGGACCCTAGGGGCCAGCAGTCAACTCCTCTGATGTCACCGCCTTCCACAGGCTCCACCTTCTTAAAATAGAAGAGCTAAAGGCACAATGAGTCAACCGGCCAAGGGCAAACAAAGGGAGTGTGTGGGGCACAGCTGGCATTTTAAGTGCTCATAAACACAGGAATATAAATACTTCCACTTCCCTGGTTTGTTGTGTGTGTGTGTGTGTGTGTGTGTGTGTGTGTGTGTGTGTGTGTGTGTGTGTGTGTGTGTGTGTGTTTTGGCGCAGGGCTAGGGATGGGAGTAAGTCAAATCTAAATAAAAACTAAATGAGATACAGTTGACTTCGAGCTGTATTTGTGGATTTTTTTCAAAAATATATTGAAGATATTTTTGACAATTTGAAAATTTTTTTTCTCTACCTTATTATAAGAATACAGTATATAATACATATAACACACAAAATATTACTTAATCAATTGTGTATGTTATTGTGAGGCTTCTACTCAACAGTAGGCTGTTGATAGTTTTGTGGAGCCAAAAGTTATATGCAGATTAAAGATGGTGGTGTGAGAGGTGAGACACAGGCTTCCTCCTAAAACAGCATATAATACATTAATACAACTAATCCTGAAAGAGCAACAGGGAAGAGAACTGCGCAAGACTGCATACACCTGGAGAAAAGAGCAGACCTCACAGAACAGGGTAACGTACCAAAGCTGTGGCCTGGCCCTTCCCCCACCCCAGCTCACCAGAGGGATGAAGAGAAATGGAGCAGGGAAGGAGTGGAGGCCTGGCTCTCCTGAATACCTAACTCCAGAGATCTGCTCTGGGAGCACAAACCTATATTTCATGGTGCCTGCATGATACTTTCGTGGTTATGGGGTTGGAAAGCCAAGACAGGCAGAATTCCTGGAGAGACTGAGATTCCAGCCGCTTGTGGAAAGCAGGGATCCATATCTGGCTGCTCTGGGACAAAAGAAGGCAGGCAGTCTGAGAGAATTCCTAACAAGGAAGCCCTTAGCAAGAGGGCTGCTAAAGGGGCAAGGATTGCACAGACCTTACTGCTCAGGAGAGAGGACAGGTAGACAGAATTGTCCGGGTGCACTCTGCCCAGCAGGTTGGGAGCTTTGCCATATAGACTGTCATATTTAAGGAGGAAAAAGAAATCTTCCTCCTTAGACGATCTTCAGGTGCTCCAGCTCCCTGGCTGGCTACACAGCTCCAAGGACCCGCTCTGTGATATGCAGCCTCCTGGGCCTTTCCTCTGGCCAGCTCCACCTGGCTCCCAAACCAGCAAACCCTACCCTGGCATTAGCCCAGCCAGAGGGAAGATATGTCTACAGCAACTGCAAACGCAAAGTATAGAGGCTTATACCTGTGTGCTCAGCACACTGGTTAAGGCAGTGGAGACAGACATAGCAGCTGGGAAGCAAGAAACAGCTCTTTCCTCCCCATAGGCACCAATACCACTCCCCTGCGACACCCAACATTGCTTCAGGGGCTGAGCAGCTCCCGGGAGTGGAGCTTCGGGGCACTAGAGGGCGCCACATACAAATATGAAATGCCAAAGGAACCTGGTTCAGAGTAAAATTATTAATACAACTCCTGAGAAAGATTTAAAGGACATCAACCTCATAAACCTTCCGGAAAGGAGGTTCAAAATAAAAATCATTAACATACTCATGGAGGTACGGAAAGATATTCAAGAACTCAGGAACGAATTCTGGTCAGAGATCCAATTGTTGATGAGCCCAATGGAGGGTATTAAATGCAGACTGGATATGGTGGAGGAGACGATACATGAAATAGAAACTAGAGAAGAGGAATACAAAGAAGCTGAGGCACAGAGAGAAAAAAGGATCTCTAAGAATGAAAGAATATTGAGAGACTGTGTGACCAGTCCAAATGGAACAATATTCACATTATAGGAGTACCAGAGGAAGAAGAGAGAGAAAAAGGGATAGAAAGTGTCTTTGAAGAAATAATTGCTGAAAACTTCCCCAATCTGGGGAAGGAGATAGTCTCTCAGGCCATGGAGATGCACAGATCTCCCAACACAATTGACCAAAGGAAGACAACATCAAGATATATAGTAATTAAAATGGCAAAGGTCAAGGATAAGGACAGACTATTAAAAGCAGCCAGAGAGAGAAATATGGTCACATACAAAGGAAAGCCCATCAGGCTATCATCAGACTTCTCAACAGAATCCTTACAAGCCCAAAGGGAGTGGCATGATGTATTTAATGCAATGAAAAAGAAAGAAGGGCCTTGAACCAAGAATACTTTATCCAGCAAGATTATCATTTAAATTTGAAGGATGGATTAAACAATTTCTGGATAAGCAAAAGCTGAGAGAATTTACCTCCCACAAACCATCTCTACAGTGTATTTTGGAGGGACTACTATAGATGAGAGTGTTCCTAAGGTTTAATAGCTGTCACCAGAGGTAATAAAACCACTGTAAAGAAAGTAGAACAGCTAATTACTAAGACAATGCAAAATTAAATTAACTATCCCCAAAGTCAATCAAAGGATAGACAAAAAGTACAGAATATGATACCTAATATATAAAGAATGGAGGAGGAAGAAAAAAAAAAGAACCTTTAGATTACGTTTGTAATAGCATATTAAGTGAGTTAGGTTAGACTCTTAGATAGTAAGGAAGCTAACCTTAAACTTTTGGTAACCACAAATCTAAAGCCTGCAATGCCAATAAGTACATACCTATCGATAATCATCTTAATTTAAATGTACTGAATGCACCAATCAAAAGACACAGAGTCACTGAATGGATAAAAAAGCAAGACACATCTATATGCTGCCTACAAGAGACTCACTTTAAACCCAAAGACATACACAGACTAAAAGTGAAGGAATGGAAAAAGATATTTCATGCAACTAACAGGGAGAAAAAAGCAGGAGTTGCAGTACTTGTCTCAGACAAAATAGACTTCACAACAAAGAAAGTCACAAGAGACAAAGAAGGACATTACATAATGATAAAAGGGTCAATCCAACAAGGAGATATAACCATTATAAATATCTATGTGCCCAACACAGGAGCACCTACATGTGTGAAACAAATACTACCAGAATTAAAAGGAGAAATAGAATGCAATGCATTCATTCTAGGAGACCACAACACGCCACTAACTCTGAAGGACATATCAACCAGACAGAAAATAAGGAGACAGAGGCACTGAACAACACATTAGAACAGATGGATCTAACAGACATCTATAGAACTCTACACCCAAAAGCAGCACAATACAAATTTTTCTCAAGTGCACATGGAACATTTTCAAGAAGAGATCATATACTAGGCCACCAAAAGAGCCTTGGTAAATTCAAAAAGATTGTAACTGTACCAACCAGCTTCTCAGATCACAAAGGTATGAAACTAGAAATAAATTACACAAAGAAAATGAAAAGCCCACAAACACATGGAGGCTTCACAACATGCTCCTAAATAACCAATGGATCAATAACCAAATAAAAACAGAGATCAAGCAATACATGGAGATAAATGACAACAATAATTCAACACCACAAAATCTGTGGGATGAAGTGAAGGCCGTGCTAAGAGGAAAGTATATTGCAATAGAGGCCTACCTCAGGAGAGAAGAACGATCCTACATGAGCAGTCTAAACTCACAATTAACGAAACTAGAAAAAGAAGAACAAATGAGGCCCAAAAATCAGTAGAAGGAGGGACAAAATAAAGCTTAGAGCAGAAACAAATAAAATCGACAAGAATAACACAAAAGAAAGAATCAATGAAAGCAAGAGCTGGTTCTTCGAGAAAATAAACAAAATAGATAAACTGCAAGCCAGACTTATCAAGAAAAAAAGTCTACTCACATAAACAGAATCAGAAATGAGAAAGGAAAAGTCACTATGGATACCACAGAAATACAAAGAATTATGAGAGAATATTATGAAAAATTATATGCTAACAAACTGGATAACCTAGAAGAAATGGACAACTTTCTAGAGAAATATAATCTTCCAAGGCTGACCCAGAAAGAAACAGAAAATATGAACAGACCAATCACCAGCAACAAAATTGAACTGGTAATCAAAAACCTACCTAAGAAAAAACCTCATGGACCGGATGGCTTCATTGCTGAATTTTATCAAACATTTAGTGAAGACCTAATACCCATCTTCCTTAAAGTTTTCCAAAGAGTAGAAGAAGAGGGAATACTTCCAAACTCATTCTATGAGGCCTGCATAAACTCTAAAACCAAAACCAGGCAAAGACACCACAAAAAAAAAAATTACAGACCAATATCCCTGATGAACACAGATGCAAAAATACTCAACAAAATATTAGCAAACCGAATTAAAAAATACATCAAAAGGATCATCCATCATGATCCAGTAGGATTTATTCCAGGGATGCAAGGATGGTACAACATTTGAAAATCCATCAACATCATCCACCATATCAACAAAAAGAAGGACAAAAACCACATGATCATCTCCATAGATGCTAGAAAAGCACTGGACAGAATTCAACATCCATTCATGATAAAAACTCTCAACAAAATGGGTATAGAGGACAAGTGCCTCAACATAATAAAGGCCAAACATGACAAACCCACAGCCAACATTATACTTAACAGCGAGAAGCTGAAAGCTCTTCCTTTAAGATCAGGAACAAGACAAGGATGCCCACTCTCCCCACTTTTATTCAACATAGTACTGGAGGTCCTAGCCACAGCAATCAGACAACACAAAGAAATAAGAGGCATCCAGATTGGCAAGAAGTCAAACTGTCCCTGTTGGCAGATGACATGATACTGTACATAAAAAACCCTAAAGAATCCACTCCAAAACTACTAGATCTAATATCTGTTCAGCAAAGTTGCGGGATACAAAATTAATATGCAGAAGTCTTTGGCATTCCTATACACTAACAATGAACGAGCAGAGAGAGAAATCAGGAAAACAATTCCATTCACAACTGCATCAAAAAGAATAAAATACCTAGGAATAAACCTAACCAAGGAAGTGAAAGCCCTATACTCTGAAAACTACAAGACACATATGAGTGAAATTAAAGAAGATACCAATAAATGGAAACACACCCGTGCTCATGGATAGGAAGAATTAATATTGTCAAATGGCCATCCTGCCTAAAGCAATCTACAGATGCAATGCAATTCCTATCAAAATACCAACAGCACTCTTCAAAGAACTAGAGAAAATCATTCAAAAATTCATATGGAACCACAAAAGACCCCAAATAGCCAAAGCAATCCTGAGAAGGAAGAATAAAGCTGGGGGGGTTACGCTCCCTAACTTCAAGCTTTACTACAAAGCCACAATAATCAAGACAATTTGGTACCAGCATAAGAACAGACACATAGACCAATGGAACAGCCTAGAGAGCCCTGATATAAACCCAACCATATATGGTCAATTAATATATGATAAAAGAGCCATGGACATACAATGTGGAAATGACAGCCTCTGCAACACCTGTTGTTGGCAAAACTGGACAGCTACATGCAAGAGAATGAAACTGGATTATTGTTTAACCCCATACACAAAAGTAAACTCGAAATGGATCAAGGACCTGAATGTAAGTCATGAAACCATAAAACTCTTAGAAGACAACATAGGGAAAAATGTCCTGAGCATGAGCTACTTCTTCCTGAACGCATCTCCTCAGGCAAGGGAAACAAAAGCAAAAATGAACTCATGGGACTACATCAAACTAAAAAGTTTCTGTATGGCAAAGGACACCATGAACAGAACAAAAAGGCATCCTGCAGTATGGTACAGTATATTTGTAAATGACATATCCGACAAGAGGTTAACATCCAAAATATATAAAGAACTTACAGGCATCAACACCCAAAAAGCAAATAACCCGATTAAAAAATGGGCAGAGGATATGAAAAGATAGTTCTCCAAAGAAGAAATTCAGATGGCTAACAGGCAAATGAAAAGATGCTCCACATCACTAATCATCAGGGAAATGCAAATTAAAACCACAATGAGATATCACCTCCCACCAGTAAGGATGGTCGGCACCCAAAAGACTAAGAACAACAAATGCTGGCGAGGATGCGGAGAAAGGGGAACCCTCCTACACTGCTGGTGGGAATATAAGTTAGTTCAACCGTTGTGGAAAGCAATATGGAGGCTCCTCATAAAACTAAAAATAGAAATACTATTTGACCCGGGAATCCCACTCCTTGGAATTTACCCAAAGAATACAACTTCTCAGATTCAAAAAGACATATGCACCCCCATGTTTATTGCAGCACTTTTTACAATAGCCAAGATATGGAAGCAACCTATGTGTCCATCAGTAGATGAATGGATAAAGAAGATGTGGTACATATACACAATGGAATACTATTCAGCCCTAAGAAATAAACAAATCCTACCATTTGCAACAACATGGATATTGCTGGGGGATATTATGCTCAGTGAAATAAGCCAGGCAGAGAAAGACAAGTGCCAAATGATTTCCCTCTTTTGTGGAGTATAACAACGAAGCAAAACTGAAGGAACGAAATAGCAGCAGATTCAAGAGACTCCAAGAAGGAACTAGTGGTTACCAAAGGGGAGGGGTGTGGGAGGGTGGGTGGGGAGGGAGGGAGAAGGGGATTGAGGGATATTATGTTTAGTACACATGGTGTAGGGGGGGTCACGGGGAGAACAGTGTAGCACAGAGAAGGCAAATAGTGAATCTGTGGCATCTTACTACACTGATGGACAGTGACTGCGTTGCAGTATGGGTGGGGACTTGATAATATGGGTAAATGTAGTAACCACATTGTTTTTTCATGTGAAACCTTCATAAGAGTGTATATCAATAATACCTTAATAAAAAAAAGAAAAGAAAAGAAAAGTTATATGTAGATTTTCAATCACACTGGGGTTGGCACTCCTGCCCCCAGTGTTGTTCAAGGGTCAACTCTACAGTTTAGATTAGTAGTGAAGAAAATAGCAAACAAAACTTCCTGGTTTTATTTAATACTCTAATTAATGTTAAAATTACTCAAAAATGCAAATTTCAATAATCTTCCTGGGCCTTGTTATATATTAATAACTGAAAATGGAGAATATGGCATAGCTGGTTCTCACAGTTAGTTTTGTTGGCTGCTTTTCCTCAGAAACACCTGCTCTTTCTAGAGGAGCATAAACAACCTCAGATAAAATGTGCAAAAACAATAGTCATCTTCAGTTGGTAAAAGAATGATTCAGATGAAACCTGGAGCATCTATTATTTATCCATGTAGACTAAGAGGGACCCTGGCTCTGACTTCAAATCCTGGCTCTGCTACTACGACCAGTATGAACAGGGCAAAAGAACCTGGAATAAGCCTCTGAGCAGTGGTCTTCCACCTGTAAAAGGAAACACTTTGAATCTGCTGTGTTACTCCAATGATATCTTTTAAAAAGAACCTGGAATATAGTAGGTGCTCTGCCAAGTTTTTAACCTCTACCCTGTGTTCCTTATTTTATGGCATTTAAGAGACTACCTTAGAGATTAAACGTGTTTCAAGTTCTGAAGGATCATAAAGAGAGCTATAAAAATGTGTTCTTCATTATTTAAAATGTATGTGGAACACTGCTGTAACACTCATTCCTAACCGGGGCATGCGTTCATAGAAATAGGTGTTTGGAAACCGGGAAAGACTATAAATCCTTCATAATTACTGGAGAAACCAGCTACAAAAATATGCTTTACAGTGGTGGGAAAACTAAGACTATGATTGCACATCTAAATAGAGTGCGAAATACCAAGCAAATAGTTACATGCAAAAGCAAAACTAGGACAAAAATCAATTCTTATTTCTCTAAAATATGACATCACACAGATTTATTTTCAATGTGTCTTTGATTCATAGTATGAAGGGTATTTTTCGTATGCTTTACGGTACTCATATTCCTATCACAAAACATCTCTCCATTTACTAAGTAAGGGAAGTTCCAGAGGCAAAGCAACCTAACATTTACATCTGTTCACAGTGACTTTTCTGGAGTTCTATTCAGAAATGTGACACAGAAACTCTCAAACTGTAACTCACTCTAGAAGAACTAGTTAACAGAACACGATTCCAGCCCTGCCTCTCTCTTGTAACCCCTAAGAACTGTCTCCAGTTATGTCTCACCGATACCAGCGTCAAAGCCTTTTCTTTAGCAATGAATTCCCTCCTCCTGAAATGCTGTCACTTCAGGTCTTTGCATAGCTAGCTCCCTGTCCTTGGGATTTTTAGCTTAAAGGTTTACTTCCTCCGAGAGGTCTTCCCTGAACTCCCTGAACATACACCATCAGTTAGCCAGCTGCTCACCCCTTTTATACAGTCATATCTAATGCCCAGCATGCACTGTTTTCTGACACTTTCTTGTGTATCTGTTCACTGAGCACGTTCCTCTACCAGAACACAAACTCCCTGAGAGCAGCAACTCTGTTGGCCTTTTTGCCTGTGTCCCACTGGCGCACTCAAAGCAGGTCCTAAACACCTGCTGAAAAGACAGGTCTCCGACATGGCTCAGGGCCGCTCAGTGCTTACAAGTCCAGACAACCCAAGCACACAAACACAAAGACGTCACAACCAGTGAGCCGGTGCCTGTGAGTTCAGCTTTTCGCTTCCATCACCAGCATATGAAGCCAAACAGCAGAAATGAAAGACAGAAGATCAGTGTCCTGATCCCCCACAGGAGAGCTGCTCTCTTTAGCATGTGATCTAGCAACAAGGATGATGACAGTGTAACACACTTCACTGGGCCCTGATGTGTCAGGCTCAGACATCGGCTCCTCTCACCTTTGCAAACACACTATTAGGCCGGTATCATTGCCTTTATTTTATAGATGAGGGAATTATAACTCAGAGGAATCAACAATCCTCTCTGACATCACAGAACTAGTTGGTTGCATGGTTGGGCTTTACCTGACTCCAAACTACATTCTGTCGACTACCGTACGCCAAGGATAAATGGATCATGGGCAGCTTTTGTACGCAATTCTATGTGCTGACCATTCCAGCAGCTTCCTACATTTGGGCAGCACACAGTATATATACGCAGAGTTCATCATGCACTCACTCTCCACACAGTGCATACTTTCGGGCCCCTGGCACTGCTCCATGGCATCCTGGGCTGGAAGTTACTGGCCCAGGGACTTTGTGGATATGCCTCATGAGCCCGGAAGCATCACTGGAGAGAGGACACATGAAATATTTTCCCTCTCCCACCCCAGATGTCTTCCAGCAGCTGTGCTAAATAACGTGGAGCACCTGCTCACACTACCACAGCCTACTGAGCATGCACAGCGACCTTCTCTGAAGAGCCATAGTCTACACGTAGGAAAAGACTGCTTTTTCCCTCTTTTCCAGGCAGAATAAATCCTTCTTTGGAGTTATTGCTTATCACAGGGTAGAAGATGAGAGAAAGGGCAGGGGTTGATTTTTTTAACCTACTACTGTTAGAGACCAAACTTTCAAATGCAGTATCATTTCTGTTGTGTTTCCTGACTCAACAACTGAGAACTGGAAAGCTCTAATTAAGAGCCCATCCTCCGGATAAGGAGACATTGGGTGGAATTGGGTGTTGGCACTGACTGTGGGCCGGATGGCTTTGCACCGCTACCATTCCTTACTCCTGCAACCTCTTTTAACTTTTCCCAACTCCTTTCAAAAGAGGAAGATATTGGGAGAGTGAGTCAAAATAGAAAAGCTAGATGCAGGTAAAGTACCTGCTCACAGTATATTCAGAGCTGCGGTCTGTCCGCACCCAGAAGCAAAGCTGTAAGAATTACCACACTGCACTGGACCTATCGTCCATTCTCTTTAGTACTCTGTGACTAACAGGACAACAAAGTTACAATCTCCAAGATGACAGGCTGCCTTAAGTATTAAACTGAAATAAGTAGGAATATACCCCCAAATACTTTCCCAGATGAAGTGATTCACACTGTTATACTAAAATTTATGAAGACTTTGCTAGCATTCACATTTTCAGATAAATGAGTTCCTGGGGTAATAATGCTTTAATTTATATAATTTCAGTCCTCTAAGCTTTCAGAAATAATATATTTACAGTCAAGTAACTTCATATAAATTTTCAATAGAAGAATCTTTAGATATTAACGTGAAGTCTTTTATGTTAATGTAAATTTAAATGTAAAGTTCTAGAAATGATGGGGAAGGTTCTTGGGAGTTAAACAATGGAAATAGTAAAAAAGAAGCTAAAATACATGTGTTTTATTAAAACTCAGCTCTACTACTTGTCATGTGAACTTTGTAGTTAAGAATTTTCTACATCTGTTAGCTCTTACATAGAGTAAGGATAAAAATTCCTGCCATGTTTACCTCTTGGTAAATGTAAATATTTAATAAGAAAATAAACATTCTGAAAGCTGTAATGTGCTATACAAAGGCAAGAATTGGTGACAAAGACAATGATAAAGAATTGCATAGATACTTTTACTTTAGTATCAAATATATAACTACAATCCTTAGTGATTTCCAGAACAGGACATAAAGTGTTGTAACACAGATCACAGGGTTCTTAACGCAGAACAGGAGAGGAATCTGTAATATAAATACAAATTTTGATGGTTTTGAGATGCACCCTGCATTCAAACACTAAATTTTGTCAAGGAGGGGATAAAAGCATGTTTATACCAATGACTAACGGAATAAGCAGAGTAAATCATAGTATTTAAGTACAATTTTGCACCTATCTTTGTGTTTCCCATAACTACATAAATTCACATGTGCTTGTAAAAACCACAGATTTAAAAATAACTTCCTGGAGACTGAGGCTATTGAAAACTGATCTTAAGTAATGCTAATAATCAGGTCTACTGGGCCAACTTTACATTATTGCATACTCTCTATTAACAACTCCTTTGTTTCCTCTCCCAACATCATATATCATTTTACTTCATTGTGATTTTTAAGTCACTGTAATAAATTATCAAGGTTATCAACTAATATGGCCACTTCAGGCAACAGTGTGAATTAAAAAACATCAATCAGGAGGCTGATCTGATTTTGACATTAATGCCATTGTTTAACTACAATTCCAATTCACAAAATGTATAACAATTGTGCAGTAAAGAGCTAATTCAATATGAGGTATTGCTAAGGCATAAACATCACAGTGACTAGAAAAACAAAAACTCTTGATAAAACTTGCCCAAAACCAAAAGGCAGCATAATGTAATATCCAAGCCTTAATACCATCTGTCCCCAAAATACACGATTTACAAAATACTTTTAATACTTTACTTTGGTTTATTTATTTTTATTCCCCAAACTCTCCTTTGAGGGCAGATATTATCCCCATTTTACAGAGAACAAACTGAGGCCCCGAGAAGTGAAGCATTAAGTCCTACTCTCACAAAGAGAACTCAGGCTTTGGCTCCTGAAGTCGAGCACTTCCACTTTAACATCCCATCTCTAACTAGGTACCAGGAAGGGGGAGGGGTTTTGGTGATGGTTTGTAAGCTCTTCTTTCTGAGGTTTTGGGGAATCTTGGAACACTCAGTCCCTTCTGTACATCCTTATCTCAGCAAGACAGCCCCTTACCGTAGGAAAAGAAATCTGCACCTGCCTTAGTGCGGGCCCTGCAGGTAGTCCTTATGCGCTCCACACCACCTGCAGAACAGTTTAACAGCACCCAGATCACAATCTTCAGACCACTCCTTATCATCCAAGCTTCTGGACAAAATTGAGGATAACTAGGATTTTTGTGAATTGAAAATACTATTTTCAGAACTTCAGTGGTGCAGGGGTAAAGAGTTTATTACTGACTTTTGAAGAACTTAAAGATTTAAGGGAACTAAAATTAAAGAGTTCCAACTGATTTGGGGCCCTGAAATTTTCAGCAGTTTATCTCAGGGAGACAGGCCTCTTGTCATGGCCAAAGTGAATTCTTCTTCCATATGGGGCTGCCAGATTTAGTAATGTGTTCTGTGTAATGTGTCCTATACAACATATGGGACATACTTATGCTGAAAAATTATTGCCTACCTGAATTCAAATTCATCTAAGGTGTCCTGTATTTTATCTGGCAACCCTACCTCCACATCAGTAACACAAATAACACATCACTAGGTTAACAAGCAGATTCTCCAACTTATCTGGTAACAAGTGGCTAGTACGGCACTGACAACAATTTAAACCCCTAGTGCACTGTCACTGGGCACATCTTCACCAGAACTCTGCACTAGCAACGTAAGGGAAAACTGAAGCTCAGAAAGGTTGGTTTAGTGGCAGGTTTGAGGACCTTGTCTCAAGCTGTTCAGTTCCTAGTACAATGTTCTGGCTTTGGCACAAAGCAGATACACTACAGTATGTGACCATATATTATTCATCAACAAATACTTAGTCCTTGTAATGCAGCCTGCTGTGAAGAGTTCCCAAAGCTCTGCTACACATTTAGGACAATTTTTGTCGATAACAGTGCTCCTTTTGGTAGGAAAGAGCATGGGAGAAAGGAAAATGAAATTAATTTTTCAAGGACTTGTTTTTAAATCATCTTAGCCCACCCTACTACACCTCATTAGTCAAGAGGTGCACCTGGAACCCCTAATCCCACAAGAATAGAACACAGCTACCTTCTCCAGTATTCCTCAGGTTCACTTTGGAGAGGGAGCCATCTGAGAAGTTCAGCGACCTTCTGCTTGCAAACCTACATGGCAGAGAGGTGTCACAGGAAAGACTCTGAAAAGTCCACCTGCCCCAACATCTCTGCCCCATTGTTCACCCAGGCCTGGCTGAGCAAGGGGGACCTAAGTGCACAGGGTAGAAGAACTCCATAAAAGAAAAAATGCAGGGCATAAAGATAAGAGGACAATGTCAGGACTTCCGGGAAGATGGCGGTGTGAGCAGGGCGGCAGAAATCTCCTCCCAACACTATATTTAACTACGAAAACACAGAAAATACATCTATTCCTAAAAGAGAGACGAGAATACACAGGAAAGCGCACAGCGTGCAGCTACACCCGAGACGACTCGGCACCCCAAGAGGCAGGTAAGATACAGAGCTGCGACCCGGCGGGACCCGAGCCCTCCCCCACCCCAGCGCACCGGCGGGAGGAGAGGATTCAGAGCCGGGAGGGAGTGGAAGTGCACCCCGCGAAGTAGCCAGCCCCGGTGATCTGCGCGGGGAGCGCTGACCCACATTGCGCAGTGCAGCGGAGATTGGAGAGACAGAGGGGCAGGATCTGAGCGGGGAACGCGCCAGGGGGCTTGCAGCCGGCTCCCGGGAAGGAAAAAAAAAAAGCGCGCGCTTTCTTCAGCGGTCTTAAAGAGATAGGAGCCCAGTGGAGGAGCCGGATCGCCCTGGCACACTCAGCCCAGCAGGCTGGGAGTCCTGGGGAGTTTCAGACGCCTTAGCTGGCGAGGGAGGAAGCGTAGCCATACTTAACACTCCTCACTGAGATCAACAGCCTCCTACTCGTTCCCACCCCTGCCAGAGCGATAAAGGGCCCTGCGGAGCGGCTCAGTCACAGCTGTGGAATAGTGGGGCAATAGCGCCACCTAAAGCATTCCCACAGAATCTACGTCCAGTGGGCATTTTTTTTGTTTTTTTTGTTTTGTTTTTGTTTTTTCTTTTCTTTCTTTTTTTTCTTTTTTCTTTCTTCCTTTTTTCTTTTCTTCTCTTTTTTTTCTTCTCTTTTTAAAGTCTTAAAGAGCCCAGCTGACATACGTGGCAACTATCAGTGACCAAATTATACAGCCATGAAAAGACAGACGAATATGGTTCAGACAAAAATCAACCAGACAACCCCAGAGAGGGAGCCTGAAGGGATGGAAATGCACAGCCTCCCTGAAAAAGAATTCAGAATAAAAGTCATAACCATGCTGATGGACCTGCAGAGAAATGTGCAAGAGCTGAGGGAGGAAGTGAGGGAACTGAGGAAAGACAATGCAGAAATCAGACAAGCGATCGACGGGCTTAACAGCAGAATGGATGAGATGCGAGAGACTGTTAATGGAATAGAAAACAGAGAACAGGAGTACAGAGCAGCTGAGGCAGAGAGAGATAAAAGGATTTCTAGGAATGAAAGAATATTAAGAGAACTGTGTGACCAATCCAAACGGAACAATATTCGCATTATAGGAGTACCAGAGGAAGAAGAGAGAGAAAAAGGGATAGAAAGTGTCTTTGAAGAAATAATTGCTGAAAACTTTCCCTCGCTGGGGAAGGAAGTAGTCTCGCAGTCCACCGAAGCTCATAGATCTCCCAACACAAGGGACCCAAGGAAGACAACACCAAGACACATAATAATTAAGATGGCAAAGATCAAAGATAAAGACAGGGTATTAAAGGCAGCTAGAGAGAGAAAAAAGATCACCTACAAAGGAAAACCCATCAGACTATCATCAGACTTCTCAACAGAAACCTTACAGGCCAGAAGAGAATGGCATGATATATTTAACGTAATGAAACAGAAGGGCCTCGAACCAAGAATATTGTATCCAGCACGATTATCATTTAAATATGATGGAGGGATTAAACAATTTCCAGACAAACGAAAGTTAAGAGAGTTTGCCTCTCATAAACCACCACTACAGGATATCTTAAATGGACTGCTCTAGATGGAAGCACACCTAAGGCTAAAAAGATGTCACCAGAGAAAATAAAATCATAGCAAAGAAAGCAGACCATCCAAATACTAACTAAAGGCAAAGAATAAAACACCTATTATAGAAAGAATGGAGGAGGAGGAATAAGAAGGGAGAGAAAGAAAGAAACATCAGACTGTGTTTACAATAACTTAACAAGAAAGTTAAGTTAGATTGTTAGATAGTAAAGAAGCAACCCTTGAACCCTTGGTAACCACGAATCTAAAGCCAGCAATGGCAATAAGTACATATCTATCAATAATCACCCTAAATGTAAATGGACTGAATGCACCAATCAAAAGACACAGAGTAACAGAATGGATAAAAAAGCAAGACCCATCTATATGCTGCCTACAAGAAACTCACCTCAAATCCAAAGATATACACAGACTAAAAGTGAAGGGATGGAAAAAGATATTTCATGCAAACAACAAAGAGAAAAAAGCAGGTGTTGCAGTACTTGTATCAGACAAAATAGACTTCAAAACGAAGAAAGTAGCAAAAGATAAAGAAGGACATTACATAATGATAAAGGGGTCAGTCCAACAAGAAGATATAACCATTATAAATATATATGCACCCAACACAGGAGCGCCAGCATATGTGAGACAAATACTAACAGAATTAAAGGAGGAAATAGACAGCAATGCATTCATCTTAGGAGACTTCAACACACCACTCACTCCAGAGGACAGATCAACCAGACAGAAAATAAGTAAAGACACAGAGGCACTGAACAACACACTAGAACAGATGGACCTAACAGACATCTACAGAACTCTACACCCAAAAGCAACAGGATACACATTCTTCTCAAGTGCACATGGAACATTTTCCAGAATAGACCACATACTAGGCCACAAAAAGAACCTCAGTAATTTCAAAAATATTGAAATCCTACCAACCAACTTCTCAGATCACCAAGGTATAAAACTAGAAATAAATTTTAGAAAGAAATCAAAAAGGCTCACAAATACATGGAGACTTAACAACACTCTCCTAATTAATCAATGGGTTAACGACCAAATCAAAACAGAAATCAAAGAATATATGGAGACTAATGACAACAACAACACAAAGCCACAACTTCTGTGGGACGCAGCAAAGGCAGTTCTAAGAGGAAAGTATATTGCAATCCAGGCCTATTTAAAGAAGGAAGAACATTCCCAAATGAATAGTCTAAAGACACAATTACTGAAATTGGAAAAAGAAGAACAAATGAGGCCCAAAGTCACCAGAAGGAGGGACATAATAAAGATTAGAGAAGAAATAAATAAAATTGAGAAGAATAAAACAATAGAAAAAATCAATAAAACCAAGAGCTGGTTCTTTGAAAAAATAAACAAAATAGATAAACCCCTAGCCAGACTCATTAAGAGAAAAAGAGAATCTACACACATAAACACAATCAGAAATGAGAAAGGAAAAATCACGACGGACCCCACAGAAATACAAAGAATCATAAGAGAATATTATGAGAATCTATATGCTAACAAGCTGGAAAACATAGAAGAAATGGACAACTTCTTAGAAAAATACAACCTTCCAAGACTGACCAAGCAAGAAACAGAAAAACTAAACAGACCAATCACCAGTGACGAAATCGAATTGGTAATCAAAAAACTACCCAAGAACAAAACCCCTGGGCCTGATGGATTCACCTCTGAATTCTACCAGACATATAGAGAAGAAATAACACCGATTCTCCTTAAAGTTTTCCAAAAAATAGAAGAGGAGGGAATACTTCCAAACTCATTCTATGAAGCCAGCATCACTCTAATACCAAAACCGGGCAAAGACCTCACCAAAAAAGAAAATTACAGACCAATATCCCTGATGAACGTAGATGCAAAAATACTCAACAAAATATTAGCAAACCGAATTCAAAAATACATCAAGAGGATCATACACCATGATCAAGTGGTATTCATCCCAGGGAGGCAAGGATGGTACAACATTCGAAAATCCATCAACATCATCCACCACATCAACAAAAAGAAGAACAAAAACCACATGATCATCTCCATAGATGCTGAAAAAGCATTTGACAAAATTCAGCATCCATTCCTGATTAAAACTCTCAACAAAATGGGTATAGACGGCAAGTACCTCAACATCATAAAGGCTATATATGACAAACCCACAGCTAACATCATACTTAACGGCGAGACGCTGAAAGCTTTTCATCTAAGATCGGGAACAAGACAGGGATGCCCACTCTCTCCACTGTTATTCAACATAGTACTGGAGGTCCTAGCCACAGCAATCAGACAAAACAAAGACATACAAGGCATCCAGATTGGTAAAGAAGAAGTCAAATTGTCACTATTTGCAGATGACATGATACTGTACATAAAAAACCCTAAAGATTCCATTCCAAAACTACTAGAACTAATATCTGAATTCAGCAAAGTTGCAGGATACAAAATTAACACACAGAAATCTGTTGCTTTCCTATACACTAATGATGAACTAACAGAAAGAGAAATCAGAAAAACAATTCCATTCACAATTGCATCAAAAAGAATAAAATACCTAGGAATAAACCTAACGAAGGAAGTGAAAGACCTGTACTCTGAAAACTACAAGACACTCCTAAGAGAAATTAAAGAGGACACTAACAAATGGAAATGCATCCCATGCTCTTGGCTAGGAAGAATAAATATTGTCAAAATGGCTATACTACCTAAAGCAATCTACAGATTCAATGCAATCCCTATCAAACTACCAACAGCTTTCTTCAATGAACTGGAACAAATAATTCTAAAATTCATATGGAACCACAAAAGACCCCGAATAGCCAAAGCAATCCTGAGAAGGAGGAATAAAACAGGGGGAATTACGCTCCCTGACTTCAAGCTCTACTACAAAGCCACAGTAATCAAGACAATTTGGTATTGGCACAAAAACAGACCCACAGACCAGTGGAACAGAATAGAAAATCCAAACATTAACCCAAACATATACAGTCAATTAATATTTGATAAAAGTGCCTTGGATATACAATGGGGAGATGACAGCCTCTTCAGCAGCTGGTGTTGGAAAAACTGGACAGCTACATGTAAGAGAATGAAACTGGACTACTGTCTAGCCCCATACACAAAGGTAAACTCAAGGTGGATCAAAGACCTGAATGTAAGTCATGAAACCATAAAACTCTTAGAAAAAAACATAGGCAAAAATCTCTTGGACATAAACATGAGCAACTTCTTCATGAACATATCTCCCGGGCAAGGGAAACAAAAGCAAAAATGAACAAGTGGGACTATATCAAGCTGAAAAGCTTCTGTACAGCAAAGGACACCATCAGTAGAACAAAAAGACATCCTACAGTATGGGAGAATATATTCATAAAAAACGTATCTGATAAAGGGTTGACATCCAAAATATATAAAGAACTCATGCACCTTAACAAACAGAAAGCAAATAATCCAATTAAGAAATGGGCAGAGGACATGAATAGACACTTCTCCAAAGAAGAAATTCAGATGGCCAACAGGCACATGAAAAGATGCTCCACATCGCTAATCATCAGAGAAATGCAGATTAAAACCACAATGAGATATCACCTCACACCAGTGAGGATGGCCAACATCCAAAACACAAACAACAACAAATGTTGGCGAGGATGTGGAGAAAAGGGAACCCTCCTACACTGCTGGTGGGACTGCAAATTAGTTCAACCATTGTGGAAAGCAGTATGGAGGTTCCTCAAAAAACTCAAAATAGAAATACCATTTGACCCAGGAATTCCACTCCTAGGAATTTACCCTAAGAATGCAGCAGCCCAATTTGAAAAGGACAGATGCACCCCTATGTTTATTGCAGCACTATTTACAATAGCCAAGAAATGGAAGCAACCTAAGTGTCCATCAGTACATGAATGGATAAAGAAGAGGTGGTACATATACACAATGGAATATTATTCAGCCATAAGAAGAAAACAAGTCCTACCATTTGCAACAACATGGATGGAGCTAGAGGGTATTATGCTCAGTGAAATAAGCCAAGCCGAAAAAGACAAGTAGCAAATGATTTCACTCATATGTGGAGTATAAGAACAAAGAAAAAAACTGAAGGAACAAAACAGCAGCAGACTCACAGAACCCAAGAACGGACTAATAGTTACCAAAGGGAAAGGGACTGGGGAAAATGGGCGGGAAGGGAGGGATAAGAGGGAAAAAGGGGCATTACGATTAGCAGATGTAATGTTGGGGGGGCACGGGGAGGGCAGTACAACTCAGAGAAGACAAGTAGTGATTCTATAGCATCTCACTACGCTGATGGACAGTGACTGTAATGGGGTTGGTGGGGGGGACCTGATGAAGGGGTCGTTTAATAATCGTAATATTGCACATGTAATTGTAAATTAATGATAATAAAATAAATTATATTAAAAAAAAAAGAGGACAGTGTCTTGTAATAAGAGGAAATGGTGGAGGACAAATCCTAGGCATCCCCGGCCTGGGAGTGGTCTTCTGTCTTCTAAAAGCCATATGGTCTTGGGACGGCTACTAAACCTCACCGAATTTGAGGGATTGGTCTGAGGATCAGATGTAGAGCACATAAGGTGACCCAAAATAGGAACAATGACAGTAGCTGTTAGAAATAACATGCATGTAGCTAACCTTACTCAATCACTTAAAAAAAAAAAGCCGCTTCTGATTATCCAAGTACAAAGGCTGGATTTTTACTTGCAAAAAGCATTTTGTGAATGTATTTTTTGTTTGTGTTTGTGCAAATATCATTTCCTCTTTTGGAGGGAATAAATCAGTAAAGGTATCTCATAAACTCCTCTGTGTAGATCTGTGAACAATCAAACAGCATTCTTCAGAGTCAAAACTGCTGGTATCATGTGTTTTCAGGTTTAAAATCCATTGGAGCACTCTGCATTAATGACTGTATGACTGTATACATACACCACTTATGTATATGGTCAGATGTGTATTGGAAAGAGAATGTAGACCACCATACACAATACACAGTGAGCAGAATTACAATATCAGCGATACTGTGAAACAAATGAGCTGCCCAAAAGAGGCAAGCCAACTGACTCACGAAGGAAAAAAGATAATCTGAGTAAGTCACTACTTCCACTGTCACTGTGTCAAATATTCTCAAGTAATACTTTTGGAAAAAGCAGACACAAAAATCCATGAACAAAAATCTCCTGAAAGTGAAAATGCGCATCTCAATTTCTATACACAAGACAAGCTTCAGTTCCTATGTAACCTCATTGTCATGGTATCACAGCCTTTTGTCAGGCTGGGACATTTAATAAATACTGATTTTATAATCTGAGTGTCATTCAATAATTATATTAGCTGTTCAGTAGATATTTGATACTGTATACACCTTACAAAGAGGTAACTTAAGGAATTTGATTTTACAAATTTAAGAATGTACTCCCCACGTTTATCAACAGAAATTCAAAATTTAATCCTCTCAAGTCAATAAACTATTAAAATAAAACGACTATTTTGTTTCTAGCCTCCATGAAAGAACAATGGTTCCAACCTATGCTTGTCAACAGAATAAATATTGTTTCTACTTCATTCAGACAATTTTGGAAGTTAAGTAGTTGTGATAAAAGCAGCTTTGGCACTGTCATGAAGAATACTACTTCATCATGGCCACTCCAAAGATCCAATATTTTAGAGAATTTTTAAAAATATCATATCAGGACCTTAAAGGTCTAAAATATTTTCTTCTACATCCAAGTAACAGGTCTATCTGCAAAATAATAAAATGAGATAACACAAATATCTCACAAAATTGGAAATGTTTGTGTGCCAGAATCACCACACTGTGCCACTAACAGAACACTTCTGCTAAAACCCTGAGGATAAAAAGAAATTTCCCCTATCCTTTGTTACAGTTACAATACCCACCACGGAGAGGATCTCATAACATTACTATCACTGCAAATGGGTAAACTTAAAGTTTATAAAGTCTTAACCTTCTCTAGGAGGCATTTGAACTTTAGGTCTATTTATAAGATTTGTATTTTAATCCATTGAATACTATTTTCTTAATCATGCTTAATTTTAAAAATTCCAAAACATAAATTGAGTTGCTTCCCTCCACAGTCCTTTCTGTAGTGGGTGTATCGCTCACGTCCCATCCTGCTTGCTCACTGTGCTACCACATCACTGCGGTGCCTGCCCGCCTATAGGGACTGCTCTACGGTTAGGCCGACTCTCCGAGGCCCAGCGGCCTCTGGGCAGAAACAGGCCACGTCTGGTCTGGAGAGCCAAGAGAGCGGCTACAGGTTTTATCAGTGAGCAGGCCCGACAGATGGGATCCCATTCTGAACACCTCCCACTCCAGAAGGCAAGGCCCTGGTGCTAGCCTTCTGTCCTTCTGTTCACTAGGCTCCTTTTCTGATAAGGAAAACAAACAGAGAACTCACAAACAGGCACATCAAAATCGAAACACATATTCAGAACAAAGCTGGAGAATCACTGAAACAAGCTAACCATTTTCTATATTAAAAGGCTATGAAAATAATAGAAAAGTAATTTATTTTTCATTTTTTATTATGATGATTTTTTTATGACTATGAACAAGTGGGAAAGGGAATTTAAATCATGATGAGATGGTAACATATATATAACATTTCATTTTGTCTGGATTTTCCCCTCAAACCTGCAAACTTACAAGGGAGCCCACAGGAACTGCCAACTGGACCACCGGGCTTCTCAGATGAAGAGCTACGCAAACAGAGGAGGATGCTTAGTCCTATGTCTGTCTGTAACTACTTAGAGTGGAAATCAGAAACCCAAAAGCTAAAATGTAAGCTCAGTGCAATTTTCATTTATATATAATCTTGTATAGTTATTATGTTATACATATTATTACATATAAAAACACTGCACACTACTCATGAAATATTTTTATTGTGGAAAGAAAATTAAGCTTAAAATTAAGTGACTATGGTTCAAGGTTATTACATTTAACAAGATAGATTTTTGTAACTCTGTTGACTGCTTTAAAATATTGCTTTATTATTAAACTAAGATTACAACTTTTTTAATGTATCTTTGGACAATATTAAGAATTTAAATCCTATCCTTGAACAAACATGTCCTTGAGATGCAAATTAAAGTACACAATAAAAAGCAGTTTACAAACAATGCGTCTAATTCCAACAGAACTCTTCAAGTACCAAAAAGGTCTGGGGAGAAAAATCAGGACATTTAGCATAATTACTGTTTACATTTATGAAAACATTAAGTTCCAACTATTCCTGATTAAAATAAAATAACAGTCAGTATCCTGACAACATATTCATGAAAACATTATTTAAGTTTTTGACATTCAATCTGGAGAAAAGAAGTATGTAAGGATGACCTTCTCCCCTAAAACGTTTAATTCTAAATTAGTGTAATATGCTGGGCAATCCTAAATTAATGGACAGATTAATTTAGGATTAATTAATTAGATGGATTAGATGGACTCCCATTTTCTAATGAATATCTTGACAAGCAACACAGTAGGTCCTGTGGGGCCACGCCGCCAGGGCGCCCATTCGGTCCAGGCCCCTCGGGCCAGCTGCGCCATCAGGGCCAAGTCACGGATCCTCAAAGCCTGAAGATAAACAGGACTAATAATGGTCCTCACAGGAAGGCTGTGAAAATTAAATGAGTTAATATGTGTAAAATGCTTGCAAAAGTGCCTAGCGCATAAGTAAACTTTCCATCAGTGTTAGTTGTTATAACCATTATAGTTATAATCATTAATCATCTTGGCTGTGAAATATGATTAGCCATCAAAGCCATTTGTGATATGAAATTACAGTTAGTAAGTACAACAGAACAAAAACATTAAACAGAAACTTAAGGTAATCTGCATTGGCTTTCTATCCAGTCCACTGACTCTACAATTCACTAGACTCTAAGTTCTCCAAGGACCGAAGCCATGTCCTGTTGGTGTTTGCACTCCCTGAGCAGTAAGCCCACTGCCTAGCGAGACAGTAGGTACTCCCTAAGTGCTCACTGAACCGGAGCTAAATAAACACTCTTTGTATAGGAAATTTTACATTATCCTCTGTAAAGTTAAAAATTAAGTTAATTGGGAAGAATTACACCAAAGGGATAAACTACAAGCTTTGACGCCTCTGATTAAATATCAGATCGCTCTTCCTAAGCACTCCCCTACGTGGCGGCAACAGAAAGGGCCCTCCCCTCTCAGATGGGAACGTACAACAGAGCAAACACACTACTTCCTCGACTATGACCACCACGCCCCAGAGTGGAGCATTTTTTCTGTGTCCACGCCAATACATGAATGGCAAACATAATGTCATTGTCTCCTCTCGCTAGCCCTGCGATGCGGGTTATCATCTCCATTTTATAGATGAGGAAATGGAGGTATAGGCATGTTAAGTAAAGTGACTATAGTCACACAGCTATCAAATGGGCCAGCTGAGACTAAAACCCAAATGTGTGTGACCTGAGTCCTTATTAAGTAACAATTTACTCTGAGTAAAAGTTTACAATTTCTTCAATTTAGGCATTGGCTTTGTGAAGCACAGCTAGGATAACTTCCCACAACTTTCAGTCACTGAAGACCAACATGCATTATTATTCCTGTAACTGCTGAAACGCATCATCTTTTCTCTTGCTTGGGATCTTCATGACCATAAAAAGACGTGTGTTCACTTCACCTTGAATACAGGATGATCTTCTCCAGCAGAAACACCAGTGGCCGTTAATTGTGGAATTCTGCCTCCAGCAGTGTCGAGAAGACATGTAGCAGCAGACAAGCAGCAGGGATGACCTGACTTGAGGGGTTTTGCAGACCAACGGTTTAGAGAGGTAAGGGGTAAAAGAGTCAAGAGCGATGATGATAACATATGATGGCCAAGAAGCTAAATCCAAAAGAGATTTGAAAGAACTGGAAGAAACGGCAACAATCAGAAGGTCTACTCGTCATCACAGCAGAAGACTGAGAGGGAGAGCAAGCGAGAGCAATACAACCACAGAGGTACGCCAGATCCCTGACAACATGGCCCCTGCGTGGCCATGGGTCCAAGCTGCTGGAGAATTCCTATGAGCAAAAAAAGAAGAAATTCTCCCCACATTTACGATGCATTTCTCTGAGTGCAAGAACACATGTCTACCTGTCATTAGTATTGGCGGCTGTTCTCTAACGGATGTGGTAGTCGGGCATTATGGCTCTGGAAGCGGTCAATCGAGGCTAACACCAGCTCCAGATGCATGAATAAAGCAGTAAAACACCATTCTCCATCCATTCCCTATCAGTTCAGAATAGGATGCAGAAGTGCATTAAAATTGTCTAAAGCACACTTCAGTGTTCTACTGAAGCAAAGACACACCAGTTGTGTTGGATGCAGTAACTGACAAGCCACTAGGTGTGCACATGCATTCGGACACCAGCAAAAGGAACAACCAGCGCTGGCAGGTGGGAGAGTGCCTCTGGTAGTCCCCAGCTCCTTGTGGGTGCAGCCAGTCCCACTCAGGTAGAGGCAAGAGTGTGTAGTGCCCCATTTACACTAGGCAGCGAGGAGCCAGGAGTCAGGCACGAAAAGGCTCTGTGGGTGTTTGCCCTTCTTCACCTCCCTATACTTCCAATTGCCATGGAGCCCCAGATAAGTCAAGTGTGGAGCAAACAGTGCATCCAGGGGCCATGCATGAGTGGATGAAGGTAGTACAAAATGTGAGTCCCTCACTTTATGCAAAGAAGGCACGCCCAAATCCTTTGGAGTGCTGCACAAACTGGACACATATAAATCAAGTCACCAGCCTAACAGTTCACATGAATTAACACATCTTTGGTTAGCTTTTATTCTATTCCCTGAAGCTCCCTTCTCACTCTTCAAGTCCCCACCAGTCGATAACTAGAGAATCTACAAATAAATCCTTGGGTGATTATTCCTCCACCTTCAGCCCAAAACCCTGTTCTACAAATCCAAAGTTTCTGAATATCAGATTTTCTTAGAGTGGGCAAGAACAAAGTAGATAAAAATGCTAGTAAAAAATCACTCTAATTGCCTCTTTGAAATGGAAGGCAAGTATTCCCACCCCTGTAGTATTTCCTAGTGTTTTACAAGTTACTTACAATGAACAGCCAGTTTATGTTTTAATCATGTATAATCCTTTTTACTACAATTATGCTGAGAGTTCTTCCTTTCAAAAATCACAGCGCCAGCCTTAAAAAAAAGTTGACTGTAGTCTGTGTACAAGGATCTGACTAAAGGTCTTTAATAATAACAGTAACAGCAATGGCTAGTATTTACTGAGTAATTATTATGTGCCAAGAATGTTCTAAGGGCATTACATGGAAATCTTAAACTAAGAGGTAGGTATTACTGTCCCATTTGACAGCAAGGAAACAGAAACACAAAGAAATTGGATAATTTGAACAAGTGAGTGGCAGAGTCAAATTCAAACTCAGGAGCCTCCCTGCCCATCTGGGCTCTCTCCTGCTGATGTTGTTAGTCTGAGGCAGGTTTATATTCTGATACTGCTTAGAAATAATTAGTTAACCAAACTTTGCAAACTTAAAAATCTTTTTATTAAACAGAAATTAGAAGTGAAATAAAATTTTGTAATTAATAAAAATCAGTCATGAACCTGTTTAAGAGGAAGAACTAATACTTAGTTCTTAAAATGATTAGAAATAGAAAACCATCCCACACAGGTTTTACTGACTGAAGGAGTTAAGGATGAGAGAAGGCTAACAAAACCCGCCTGGAAGCCTGAGGGGGGATGAGTGATTCCAGGGAAAATTAGGTATTTCTGAACGACGGCAAGTGCGCTCCAGGTCTCTTCCTCACCAGCATGAATCCTAACAGATCAAAGTCAGCCTTCCAAGTAAAGGAATTTTCACAGAAATTGATAAAAATTGGCAGAAAAACAGCAGGTAAGATTACTAACATTGAAAATTACCCAGTGCAATGGGACATCTCATCTCAAAATGAATTTAGTAAAGGCTCTGTTTTGGCTTTGCTTTAGTAAGCGTATCAGTTCCCACACGCTGATCCAAGGCCAACTTAGGGAGGCACAAATTTCGAAGGATGTTTTGGATGGTATCATGACACTTATTATGGGTCCTCTTGCAGAATTAAGTTTTGCAACAATGTGCAGATGTTTAAGTTTTATTATCAATATGGTTCATGTTTTCAGAATATAAAAAATACATGCAATTAAACCCAGTATGTGTTAAAGTTTTAATAGAAAGAATGATTCAAGACATAGTAGTTGTTTATACGTATTAAAAGAAAAACTTCTAGTGTATAGGAAGCTGTATGCTAAAGTAAATTAACAAAAAATAAACAGCCAAGGTACTATAAAAACAGGAGTTAACTGAGGTCGTTAATGTCAGTTAAATGCCAAATGAGCCATTGCAGCCAGTGTTGAAACATGTGTCAATAAAGCAGACAGCCTTGCAATTTGAGTTTAAAGATTTTCTTCTTCCAGATTCATAATACGGTCTTTTGAACATGATTATTTTCTCCAAATTAAAACTCATCCTTTACTGTACACAAACACTATATAGGAAGATTTTGCCAATTAAATTTATCAAAGCAGGGGTATTACGTTAATTTTAGAAAGAGATAATCCAAAACTATGGCCAATTTCAAATCATTTGAGTAATTTTTACATAACCACAACACTATATTATATATTCTCACTACTCTTTGCTCTGCTTTTCTTCAAGGGCTGCTATCAATAAAATGCATGTTATGAGAACCACAGCCTGAAAGAATTTCAAAATGTTTAAAATACATGCAAGCTTTCTTTCTATAAGATCTTAAAAAAAAAACAGTGTTTAATAATAACCTGCTGTATTTATTTGGAAATGAAAGTCTTTACTTGCAAAATGTAGTCTCTTTTTGAATTATACTTCATTTTGCCTGAGCTAAATTTTCCGATTTCTTTCCAGTTCTACACTGAAGCTTCTACCTAGCACCTGTACTGCCCACTGGTTCACACCCTGCAACTTCCTCCAAAGAGTTCAGAGAGCACTGCTTTTCCTCACTTTACTCTTTTTTCCAGTAACATCATGTCATTATTATACATCCCTCATAAATTCCTAAAAAGCCAGTAGACACCAAACAGTCCATGGAACTCCAAACCCCTATTTGGAAAATAATGGCTTTGGGATGCTTGTCATTTATCCAGAACGTCCTTTCTTGGACAGTGATGTTCAGGTTCCTTAACAGACAAGAATAAAAGTATTGGGAGATGAAAAAAAGGATCTGAAAATTATATTTTGAGAAGAGATTTAAGTAGAAACTTCAAAAGACCCCCGGGGAAGTTCAAAAGAAAATTCGTTTCAGTGATTAAGCAATAGGCCCATCTCCCACAGCTTACTCCTAGGTCTGGAGGTAGGCCATGCTGCTGCTGTAGCACAGCCATGCTGCCCTTTTTCCTGTTTCTCAGCTTCTACCCTGATACATCATGAAGAGAAGACCAACTAACCCCTAGCAGCTCCCCACCCTCCTCTCATCTCTGGGCAGTGTCTTGCCTGCAACCATGTGAAAGATGCCCAGCCAAAACCTCATCCTTCCTGAATTCCTTACCCAAAGAAGCAATGAGAGATAATAAAACGAATGCTTTCTTAAAATGAAGCGTTGAGGTGATTTGTTAACAGAAACAGTATTCCTAACGTATGCAGATGGAAAAGCAAAGGATGGATGAGGAACAACCTAGGAAAGAGAAGGAAAGTTAATCCTAAATGTCTGAGGGGCACAGGAAATAGGTTATCAATACAAAACAAACCAAGGAAGTCTGTATAATCTGGAAAATTCGAGAATTGGGGACCACCAGGCTAAAATGAAAGAAGTTAACTAAACGTCTATAAAATCAAAGCATCAGACTACCCCCATCACTCTCCCATTAGGTAAGGGAGATCCTCTGTAGATGTGAAACCAGAAGGGCTCAGGGCTCACACAGTGGGGACAGCCTGTGAAGTGACCACATGCCATAGTGGGAGTGAGGACTGGACATAAGACCTCGCAGCACCTTCCCTGACCCAGCTCCACCATGTCAGCAGCCAAGCCTACACATTGCCTACCATCTTTCCAAGCACAAGACTACAGGCTCCTCCTCTGGAAAAAAAAAACCACTCCAGAGAAAAGATTTTCACCTGAAGAAGTCCCCAGTGAGAAAACTGGCTGACAACATGTGGTCCCTAAAGAGATGCCAACTGGCCAACAAGCCTGGCTCACACAGAGAGCTTCCAATCTGCAGTTTAGCTTTGCCCTGAAATATGAACACTTTTGAGTAAATTATGAGAAATTATAAAAAGTAAAAAGGGCCACTCATCAAGATAATGTAAGGAACAGAAAAAAAAAGTTTCAAAAATAACATTATATTTCAGAGAGGGCAAAAAGAGAGATACTGCATCCATGAAGCAAATATAGAATGCTTTAAAAATGAACAAAATACAAAGAAAAAGCACTCTAAAATTACACAGAGAAAAATAGAATAATATTCATGTTGGAATATATAGTCAACGTTCTCTCTTAAACAGAAAACTATAAAAGAATGGAAAATTAGTAAAAGAAAGGAAAGATCAATCAATCCAGTATTCAAATCCAACCCACAGAAGTTTCAAAATTAGAATAGATAAAAGAACAGAAAGAAATGATCAAATAAATGTTGCAGGGTAATTGCCCAGAAAAGAAGAACAGTACAAACTTAGTGCCCAGTACCATGAAGAACAAAAAAAGACTCACAGAAACATACAGCATTATTTCAGAGCAAGGGTGAAAATCCTAACAGCTCTCAGCAGGTCACATATAAAGAAAGGGCCGCGCATCAAAATGGCATCTAATTTCTCAACAGCATCATGATATGTCTGAAGGCAGGAATATCAACAGTGAGAAGGGTTTCTTTCTTTAATTCTTAAAAGAAAATAAATTCCATGCTAGACTATCTAGCCTAGACAAACAAACTTTAAATGTGAGGGTATAATAAAGATATTTTTAAAAATACAAGGTCTAAAAACTTACCGCCCAAGCATCCTCCCTCATGAAGTTACTGAAGGGTGTGTACAAATGACAAGTGATTTAGGAAACAGAAGATCCACACAGAAGAGTCAGAAAAATATGAAGGGTCATCCCAGGAGACAGCTGTATACTTCAATTGTGGTAGGAGACTGTGGAAATCTAGAAATATGTTTTTTAAGAAAAAAAATGGAATAGAAAAACAATCTGGCATGCATGACAGCATGAAAACCTGTATTATTGCTCAACTGTTGGAGAGTACAGAAAGACCTAGTCGGATGTTCAAAGAAAACAGACCATGCGAAAAAAGTGAGGCAGACCTTAACTCCAGGTAAAACTAAAAGTTATCCAAGAAAGGAAATATAATTATAATATATACAATACTTAGTAGTGAACAATACTTAAAAAACATATAATAATGAAAACAAGAAAATGGTCTTAACTTTTGATTGGGAGGATTATGAAGAGTGGGAAAGTAAGGATATAAAGCAAGCTATGATCATCACCTTAAAAATCATTAAATAATGCCAAGTTCAAATTGAAGAAATTAAAAGATAATATATACTAATGATTGTATGAATATAGATATAATGGACAGTTTCATTTGATTTTTTAACATCACTTATAAATTAGTTCTATGTTTCTAAATTTTGTTTATTTTGAAAACTTAGACAAGTTGGGTTGCAATTTATCCTAGGAGAAGAGGATATATGTGTGTTTACCTCATTTTGTTTCCTAATGCTTGATTCTATATATTCGACATGAAGAAAGGCAGAGATTTTCCATTTCCTGATTTCGGTTAACTAGGACATTATCATCTCCCATTCTCTAAAACCACCATTTGGTTAAAAACATACCTACTCTGTCCATCCACAGGTAATGTGAACAAGTGGGTAATCTTCAACAAAGAGCCTAATGGTGCTTCTGAACAGCACATTACTAGCATCACAGGATTAGACAAGGGAAGATGCTTGCTAGAAGTCTCAAGAAATTAGATACCCTTCAGTTTTTTGCCAAGTCATGAATTAAACAAACAAGTGGTTTCACTCAACTGCCAGAATGACAAAAGAGATCTATAATGAAATGTAAGTATTAAAATAAATGCTGAAAAGATTTACCATGAAATTGTTTCTTCTAATGAATAGAAATGATTTAAATTCTGAGATCCTCCCCTAAAATAATGAAAGGAAATAAAATAATGAGGTCTCTAAAAACATCAACCAAGATCTAAGTATTCCACTGTATGCTGAAGGCTCCTCACTGCTTCATGCTACAATCTCAGCACTTGGTACACTGGAAACTACTGCCCTCTGCAATGTGCAGGCCCTTCCCTGCCTGGAGGGCTTGCCCTCTGCTGCACAGAGACCCTCCGTGGGTCTCCCACAGCACCTCTGCTGACAGCACAGAGTTCGCTATATGGCACTGTTTCACTGAGTGCCT